>JAVTVY010017727.1:0-61449 GCA_036873755.1 Hanleya hanleyi | reverse complement strand
ATGAATGAATGTTACATGAAATGAAAGGAATGAATTCAGGCCAGAAAGTATTGAGAAGTATTGAAAGGCAGATCCCATCAAACTATTTTCAAATATGATGCATGACTGAAGTGAGATAAAATGCATTGAAGCAACAGAAACCCGTGCCCACCCAACGTGTATAATCCAAAGCCCTAATTCGTATAACATCCACATCAAAGAAAAATGTGGATGGTCGAAATTGAAAATGTGTACTCAGTTCATATAAATTAATTCGATAAATATATCTCATTCGAAAATGGATACTTGTCAGTTTCTTTGGTTTCATTCTTGAAGGGAACCTTCTATTACACTGTGATGCTTAATTGATATTGAGAAACATAAACAAACATTCCAATGCCTTCTTTTTGTATAAAAAAGGTAACTAAAAAAAATACGAAAAGATCCAATATATATGAATTTGTCAATACAATAGTTATATCACTAGCAAGTGTCATATCCGATATCAAGATTCAATAATCAACCGCAGTCCATAACGAAATTTCGCTTCAATAATCGCAAGACCTATTTCGTATGACAGTTAGCCTCAATTCCAATGTGTATAAAATAAATACAAGAAAAACAGTTTTCGATGATGTCAGCAAGACATAATGATGTTCTATACATAAACTCCGAAATCACAGGATCATTATTCTTTATCCAAATGAATTCCAAGTCGTGTCCAGAGTATCAGTCACGCTCTAAATGCGTTGTTCATTTGAACACTATGTGAAAACACATGATATCCAAACAACCCCCAATCTTAATAAATTAATATCCTATCAATTCTCTCCAATCGTACATGTCGCTATATAGAATATTAAGTATTACAATTGAATTTGGTGTTCTGAGCGCCCTTAACATGAATATTTAATAGCATTATGACATCATGGTCGCATCTGGACTAGTCCACTTGCAGTCGGGGAGGGGAGATAGGGTCACAGTGTCCGTTTACCTAACGTTTACAACAAAGACCAATCTATATATCTACCACGTATTATGGTGCCACAATGTCGGGACCGTGGAAACATGAAAAGACACCCCGCCAGCGCGGCGTCTATGTTGACTGAGCCAACCAAAATTTCTCTGTCATTAATGTTCCCTTGAAATCACTATGAAGTGTTCTCAGAATTGGTTGTCACCCGAGTTACTGCAAGCCTGTTAGATCCTTCAAGCGACATATCCAAATGGGGGAGCAGACAGGATTTAATTTTAATTAGATTGAACAGCCTCAGACTTTATAGCCAAAAGAAAAATTAGCTAAAATCTAGTTGCATTGTAAGGCTGTGTTATCTTGCCGTCAGGTATTTGCGCATTCCTCTTCTGTCCATTTTTGCAAATATCAGGCCAGTCTCGGCAAAATGAGATGTATATATGTGATTAATTGGAGCGATATACAAGAGGTGGCACAAACTGACATCTGGCGGCTAAAAAGCAAACATATGACTCAACCACAAGCTTTTCTCGACACCTCATATTCAGACCTCAGACCCGAGAATACGATGGACTTAGCCTTAGTATCTCAGCCGCGCTGTTATTGCAGATGTTCGTGTGAAGAATATGAAGTACATGTATCCACACGGCCCCTAGCACCGGCTTAAGCGGATTTAGATACACCAGCTCGGGCGCTGTGATGACAGAGCAGCTCAAACAAATATCTCGTTTGTTGTTAATGGATGAGCATCGATGACGCCTGATGGCGTAAATGTCTCAGCATGGGGTAAACATGGTGAATGGAAGAATGCCCTGAAAAACTAAACTGTAATGCCCGACGTCGTACGGCTTAAATTTCCCACCCAAATAATAAACCTACACATATTTGTCGAATGACATGTACAGGGGGCGGGCCTCGGAGACTAACAGTCCAGCAGCAGATACCTACCATATACAGGTAATACATTGGAGCGATAAGCAGAAAGGTGGGAAAAATTGACGACGTCTGGCAACTAAAAGGCCACCATATGACTCTCGGCACCTCACATTCAGACCCAAGAATGAGGTGGATTCTCGAACGTAGCCTAAGTATCTCGGCCGCGCTTTTATTGCAGGTGTTCATATGGAGACTATGAAGTATCCTCACGGCCCCTATACCATCTTAGTTTACCGAGATATCAGACCATCCCAACACGGTCGCCATTTCGATTCTACCCATATTTCATTGCAAACCAGATTGAGCAAACAGACCATCTCCAGTAATACAGTCGTTTCTTATTCATTACAATTAATGTTTCCTCCCAATCCCTTGCTGTGATTGTCTTAAAGTTACGTATACCGATGCAAAATTCATTATAATCCAAGTTTTCACAATATAACCTTGAGTGGACAAGAGACATGAGGAATTCCAACTAACCCCGATTTTTGTGGGACACACTCAATCAGATTTTGTTTTTCTGTCTTATTTCAGGCCAGACTATTAGTTTGTCACCCACAAAATTATATTAATTTACTTCTGTACAACACTTGGTTCAAATGAAACCCTTTCAAACACTATCCAGATATAAGCGGAACATTTTATAGAAATTAAGAAAAAATGAAACAGAACAAGGCGCGATAATCAGACACAAATAAAGGAAAAATACAATTTCTAGATTCATGACGTCATAGCGACGAAAATGAAGCAGTCACCGGAAGTCTGATTACTCTATCTTTCAGGTCGATATCCAGAAGCAATGCGTGGAGCATTTCAGTATGATAAACCGCGAACTAAAGAAAATATGGCAGTGTAATCTCCCCTACCCCAATTTGGATTTAATGGTGTCATGACCGGATAACATCTATATGAATCCGTGCTGAGGTCAAACGGTACTTAGTAGAAAGACGTATCTGGTCTAGAATTAAACGGTAGACATATATCTTTCAAGATTATATGTCAAATACCATCAAGAATGGATTACTGCGAAACAAACAGAGAAAATCGGAGAAAATATTTTCCAAAATTCATGAGACAAAGGCTTCTCGAGCTTATGACGTCACTATGACGTAGCTATATTAGCTAGAGGAATTTGGACTGTTTTATCTGAAAGGTCATTATTCGGAGGTAAATTTGTGTAAGTTTCAGATCGCGAAGCGCAGGGGTAATAAAAATATGAGGGCTGAATTACCCCTACCCCCATTCCGGTTTTAAATTTTTCAAAACCAGTCAGCATCAAACAATTGCATGTAGCAACCTTAGGCACCACCGTAGATATCTACATCAGGCATTTAACTGACCGGGAGATGCTGATCTTCATAAGAAAGAAGTCAAACAAAATCTACGCGGGGGGTGCTACGGAATGACATGTTCTCGCGAGTGGCTACCGGACTAATGGGGGCTCGAAAGGCATTTTTGAATTATACCCACCACCTATAGAAATGTTAGGCCTCCAGGAGCCGCTACCCATAGAAATTGTTAATATTCGAAGACCACCAGATGAACGTCCACTTTTGCGCAGTTGGATTTGGCGGAAGTACAAGGATCGGCAAACTTCGGAAAATGATCGAATGGTCGCGGAATGGTATGGGAGACAACTCTTGCCGCCTTGTCACCACTCACCAATAGATGGTGCTAGAAAATCCAATACACCGTTTAACACAACAGAAAATGAAACGAAGATTTCGTTGCATCGAATGTCATGCGCCCATTCGGTAAGGTCCCACCACCCATAGAAATAAATTTTTGACATCGACACCCACTACCAACAGAAGTAGTTTACTATAATCTACTACCACCCTCAGAAATACAATTCGTAATAGGACCACCCACAGAAAAATATATCAAGTGCCTTCCGGCCCCCCCATGTGTTTTTTTTCTGGAGCAGCCCTCATTAATTCTATGGAATTACACCATGGTGTGAGTTAGTATCCATGTAATTATTGGACCATGTGAATAGTTACGAAACATCATTTCACTTAGCTAGTTTCTCAGAACAAGAGCCAGAATTGGCTTCATTATATGCCTGTGCTTTTGACATACAAAAATTAATTTCACCAGTTACAGCTTTGCCTTGCGTGGGACCCTTGGTCCTTGGCTTTGGCCTCAAAATCAACAAGTGTCTTTCTTTTCTCAAAGTTTCACATATACCCAAGTTTGGATGCAGTCCCCAATCTAGAACCGGAGATATTGCACAGACTACAAAATTTGACAAACAGATGGATGGAACTTTGGAGTTAACCTCAAAATCGATGATTTATGGACTGCAGTGACCTTGACCTTTGAGCTCAATAGACTCCATGTTTGATCATTGATCAGAAACCACATCCCTGAAGTGAAATGTACATGTAGCATGGACTTAACATTTTCAATAATTCCATGATTTTTGGGTGACAGTGGCCATAACCATTTTTCAGGGCCAGAGATAGAGACTGGGCTGAAAACAGAAACAGACAGATGAATGGACAGAAAACTTCATCATATGATACATCCACTTTTTAGAAAAGCGGACTGATTTTGGTTCAGATCACAAATAAGACATTCAAATATATATGGCATGATAGCATAAAAGAATTACGATGAATTAACCATTGCTCCTGTAATGAGGAAATCTGTAATCCACCAACTCTCTGTCTCAGCGGATATCATAATTACTTTTTCAAACCATCATGCATTGCATTTTGAGATAGTTACCTCAGTTTTTAGCATCAATGTTCATGCATACATGTAACTGAGATATAACTATCTGACAATGCACCTTACATGTACAGAGGAGAAACAGTAATTGAGATACCCTTTTATGTTCGATCAAAAATGCAATGCTGATTACAGACAGTCAATGGAGAAATATTAAAGCCCATTCATTTGTAGTGTGGGTTGGTGATGTTGGCTTCGATTGGATGAATTAACGGCAAGCTCCAGGATCACCTTTGACAGTCATGTAGAAATACTGCTAGAAATACACTTGGAATTTATACAAATTTTGACTATGTTAGCCAGGATATAAAATTTGCCTGTCCAAATATCACCTTTTGCTAGATTTGGACAGTCTACTTCTCTACTTCTCCTACATGTATCTCTTTCATGTTAAATTTTTGCCTGTCCAAATTTGAAATTGCCTGTCCAATGGACAGGTTAAAACATCTAGCAACTATTGAGATCGGTACATGTATATATGTTACAGATCTCGTGCTATATAGAGTAAATTGCATGCTAGTCCAAACTGAAATGAAATTGATGTGTTTGTACTGCCGTAATGGAAATCTTTGTCAGTTTTTTTTGTGACCCCGTACCATTTGTGGGCCATATTCTTTGGCACGCTGTAATCACAATGTCATAATATTTTTTCTCAGATTTCCCCTAATTCTGTTGATCCACGCTATCGCTGCATGGCCTGCTCTCTACGTAATAATCCGCCATTCTGCCCAGCTCCCCCAACATTAATACCTCACTCGCATGGCATTGACGAGAAAAGGTCTGGAATATTTATCTGATCAATTTCCTTAATGTGGCATGTACGAACTTGGGCAGGCCACTGTCCCGAAATATGTCAGTCAATTCTACCATCCCAATAAAGATGATGGAAACAGAGGAAAAAAAGCGAGAATTGCTGTGGCGCTGTGAAGAATCGGGTCGAGAATCGATATATTTGCCATTTCGCACACATGGTCTGTTACCATAATTGGTAGGTGGATTGCTTGCTCTCCAGTCAGGGGGAACTCATCTACTCTTGTACCGATCGACCACTCACTGAGAAATGAAGAACATTCTGTCTGTCTGTCTGTCCGTCCGTCTCCACTACTGCAGGATGTCGCCCATCTTTTATTTTACAAGGCTCTTAGGCATGTTAGGGAGTAGACTGATGTTGCGACATGTAAAATATGGACAAAAGTCAAATTATTGTCTGTTGCACCTTCACCTGGCACCTGCCCTGCAACACAACTTCTCGTTGGTACATGTAACCCATCACCAACAGACCAGGATCTTGGGACAGGTAGTTTAAGGGAGGTAGTTGAAGCTCCATTTATAGACAATTTACAGACAGTGATACAATGTGTAAGAGGAACATTGCTTCTGATTCCAATACAATATTCATCATCATTTAGGCCGAAAAAAAGCTACGGGGAGAGAGGGAGAGTCATCATGATCACACCCCTCAATATACATGTATCAGCTCGGAAGTCTTGACATCATAAATAGTGCATGCACTGGTCTTTCTTTGGTATGGAAGTGTCACTGAAGAGGGGAGATGGACATGGTACTCTCTTGACTGTAGAGGGGAGGCAGGGCTCGAATTGGCGGCCTGCAAATTGCAATTTGCAGGCCAAATTTGAGGTGTTGCAGGCCATGTGAAAATTCGCCTGCAAAAAAAAAAAAAAAAAATTGCAGGTCATAATTTCTGTGGCAGAAATTGTTATTATCTTCTGTTCAGTGGATATTCTGGAGATCATTTTCGTCGACGGCATGTCCAAAAGGTAGAAAACTTTTCATCTTTTTCAACACAAAATACATCGTCGTGGTCGAGTTCAGATCGATGGCAAAAGTAAATATGTTCAGGGGAGTCTACTCGCGCATTACTTGGAGATAGAGAACTGTTGTCTCCCTTTACTGTCCTTACGCATGCGTGCACCGCTGTTCTAGGAATCCTATTTCCGTTCGTTTGTTGCTGAGAGACTGGCCAAAATGAACTGACAGATTAATTTGCCGGGCTGCCAAATAATGAAATAAATTGTGTGATGGCAAAAGTATCAACTGTACGATCGTGGGGGTTTAACGACTGGCTCAACATTACGAAAAAGGAGAAAAAAAATGGACATGATATTGTGACAGAAATGAACTGCTCGCTGTGTTCGAAGTACGAACGGCAAATTCAAACGGTGAGAAATTTTCAACAAGCTTGGATTAGCGGCACTCGTAATTTCGAAAATCTTATTAAAAAAATGCAGGTCAAATTTTGCAAAATTTGCAGGTCATCTTGGATTTGACCTGCAAATTTTTTGGAAGGGGTTTTTTTTTGCAGGTCATATCTCATGCTCTAAAGCGAGCCCTGGGAGGGAGGGATAATGAAGGGGGAAGACGGAGATGGTGCCATATTACAGTAGAGGGTTGACACTGAAGGGGGATGACACATATGGTGCTCTCTAACTCTTGGGGGATGAGTAGTATGCTAGTTGCCTCCAAACAGCAAACAATTCAGCCTGATAAGAATTAAGATGCGAGTTTACTGACAATTTTAGCTGCAGCAGATTTTTTTTTGTAATTTCAGTGGCCTGGCAGTTTGCAGGAACTTGGAAGTCAAACATTGGTAAGAGAGTTATTACTCCACTGATCGCTCTCCTTCTCTGCTCAAGACAGCCGCAGTAGGCTAAATATAGTGAATGGAGTACCCGTAGAACATGTACGTGTATACAGTTATACATGTATGTTCCAACCAGACCAGATTCTATATATTTGGCTTCCTTCTGAAGATTCAGCTGAACAAACAACAATCCAGACAAGATAGAATCTTCATCAAGTCAGAATACTCCAGATATTTATTTCCTTTTTGATATGATTATTGACAACAGTGTGTGTGTATGTAACAGTAGCTAATAAATAGAGCCTCAGTTATGCAGGATAACCGCTGACATATTAATGTAAACGCCATGTAATATTACAAACACATGCCGCCTATATGTAAAAGGATGAACGGCAGCCCAGTGTGTTCTTCATCTGACAGACGAACAGGAAATGACTGGAAGATTGGGATTCCTGTCGCCACCACACTGACACTTGACCTCCAAACAACTTCAAATGTGTTAAAATCATCTTGCATACACAGACTGCGTTTATTTACGTCACCTGTGACCCAAAGAATGCCTTTGCACTTTTTATTCCAGAAACGATTTGAATGAGAAGGGTGAAAGTGCAGTGGAACATTCATGCGGAGATAATAAACGAAAACTTACCAGAAAAATATTTATCTTGTTGACCATGTACATGTATAATCCCAAATTACCCCCCAAAAAACAAGAATGTCCTCATTTATCAGATGTAACATGTTATTCAAGGGTTAACTATAAATCAACTGGATTTCATTCAGTAGAAACTTGCCACCTCACTGAAGCATGGTATCAACGAAGACTGACATATGTCATCAGTGACCTGAACATAATTACTAATCTAACAGGTCTGAGAGAGGTAGACTAGGATGTACATACAGCCCCTCGGGGTAAGTAAGACATCCCCTGTACTGATGTCACTGCTTCCTTCTGCACAGTAATGACACGTCTTCATTACACACGTAAATAACATATGATGGAGAGAAAAAACTGAAGCTTTGCAATTTTTGTTCGTTAATTTAATATTCGAACCATTTATTATTTCCATTGACATCCTAGTACCAGTAACAGCAGGATGTTCATTTGTCGAGCGTGTAGCCGGGTGTAACGATGCGTGACGTGTCAAATAGATGCACAAACAGAGGTTATATGCAACAGGTACATTCGAATCCAGGTCTCCTCATACATGTATGTACCAAAGAACAAATTGTGTTCTACTGTGCAACTATGTCACTGTCACATAATGTTTTATAAGCAGGAAGGCAGTAGCCAATGCATTCTAACTAGTCTCCAATCTAGGTTAACCAGCCCTGTGGAGCTTCCGGGGATTGACCTGGGATGTCATTGTGCACACCACAGGTCAAGGTAAGAATAGGCCTCAGCTCCTCGGAGAGTTTGTCATAAGAGGCGACTAACTGAGGCACCTGTGGGGTTCCCGGGTGTGAAAAGGAATAGTACCCACCCGCGTGGTTCCCGGGTGTGAAAAGGAATAGTGATATGACTGAAATATAGTTGAAAGCGACGTTAAGTCATATTCACTCACTCACTCTAGGTTAACCAAGATGGTGGGATCAGGGGAATACCATCTGGACGTAATGCTGTGAAAAATTTGCGCGAAATGTTGGCCGATATTTCACGAGATCCCAAAATAAGCCAATCATGACAATTTCTGCCTTTTCACTTTCACAGTTCACGGATATTAACACCTACGCACTGCATGACCTTTTGATATTTTCTACCGCATAACAAAGCCAGATTTTTTGGCATGTGTAAACCCCTTTGATGTTCATGTGCACTGTCTGGAGATGAAGCATATTTGGATACTGTTTCTCGATAATGTTTACTATATTGGTCCACGTGCTACCGTGCGCACTTACTGTGGGCGTGACTGTGAAATTATTTCTCCAAGCTAGCCGCCTGATTGGCTAACAAATGTAGTTTGAATTTCGCACAGGAGTTATATAGCGCTGAAGTCGGATGGATATTATATCTGAGTTTACTTTGATTAACAAGTCTCATGTATAAAGGATGAAGACTTCTACATGTAGTTCATTTGCTTCTGACACAGAATAAGACCAGATAACATGAAATACCCAAATGATAAAACATGAAAATGTCCACATATTTTATGGTAGATAAATCATAATAATCAGTGTACATCCATTGTACATTTTACAAGGGAAATTGCTCTGATATCACCAGTTAATGTTGCCTATACACAGAGATGTAGAGTGGAGATTTACTTGAAGAAAGAGCAACTCTCATAACATGCCAACATTACCAGACAAGACTTTCGCATAGATTACCTTATTATTATTATTATTCAGAGAAAACAACACATTTTTGTAATTTATATCAATAGATACCTTTCTTTCAAACATGTTTTCATTTTTAGCACTTCAACAGCACTTCCTAGGATCCAAAAGCTTGCTAAACCACGCCACGTCCTTTGCAGGAGAGTCTCAGAGCAGGTCGTGCCTCACACCACACTCTAACACCAATATCAGGAAGCTCCCATATAGTTCCCCCAACATGTACCAAAGGGGGAGGGTCAACTAAAACCGTTAATGTCTTTCACAGGACCCTCAAAAGGTGGATATAATTAATATCTGAAGTCAAGTGGACAGTTAAGTATTTGATTTTCCAATCCCATCATACTTGAGGTGCTGAAGGTAATGAATCTAGGGTGACATTAATACAGACAATAAAGGGAGGAAATCTATACAGGTCAATGGTTAAACCACATATTGCTGGCTCATCTCCACCCCTTTATTACATCTACACTGTATGGGGTATGAGCAGCTTGATCAAATCCCAAGTCTTCTCTCAATCTTTGTATGGACATATTCTGGGTGCTGAGACTGTCCATATATATTTTTTTTTTTTACATGTAGGTTGTCCAAGTCAACCGATTTTGTATTGGTACCCTATTTCTTCTAACTATTCAGACCGCAAAACTTAAATCAGTCGTCTGCGAAGAGAAATTCTGCTAACATTTTACACATTTCACTAGCTATCTTTATAGTTCTTGGGACAAATAACATCCAGGCCACAATATTTAGCCTCAGTTGACATACAAGATGTTTTAATTTCTGCTTTTAAGTCTAAAAATGCTGTTCGAAAAATCAGAAGATATGGGGTATACATGTATACACCATCTTCATTTTATCCAGCCAATTTCTACGTTCCCACTTAGAACCTGCCTTGATTTATCTGACCCCTTCAGTGTTCAAAATCCGAGGTGTAAATTTCACCTACTAACGATACAGAAGAACCAATCAGAACGTACACATCGATTGCGAGTGAAGTCACGTAGAGTGACATCATCCTCTATTAGCGGCGTCTTTCCTCCTAATAAGGTACCCACTATTTAGGTCAGCCAATCAATAACGCTCTTGTGCGACCCATTTCGAATTTCAAATGTTTTCGAGGTCTATTTATAAGTTATTTGAACATTGAAGGGGTTCAGATATATCAAGGGAAGTTCGAAGTGGGAACGTAGAAATTGGCTGGATAAAATGAAGATGGTATACACAGATGTATGCCATCTCTTAGCTTTAAAGAGAATGGTCACTCTGGCTCCTCATCACTCCCCTAAATTTACCTCCAGGAAAGCTTTGGATCACTCTTCTCAAAATTGTCGATGCAATAAAGAGAGATATTGGAGAGAGTGATCACTCCCGTATCACTCAAGCAAAACAGATACCAGGAGAGTGCTCAACAGCTCTCGCTGAGTTTACAAACACGAGAGATTGTGTATGTGGACAGCACATGCTCCAATATTTGGAGAATCTAGAGAATGTTGAAGAAGTTTACGTGAATATGATGAGGAGTACACATAATGGCCACCCTATAGTTAGGTTATGCACTTTTTAGTAGCATAATTCAAATTACCCTCCGCAAACTTCAGGAGACCCGAAAAAGTATCTAGTTCTCACCCAATTATGGGAGTCTGGTGGACAGCAGAAAAATACAATATTACAAATAATTGAATGGAGAACAATATTTGTCCGTTGTTGCAGAACTCGTGTTTTGAGGACCTGAGCAATTCCTTGTCTGATAGGAGGGCATGTACATATATATAACTGTACAGTCTCAATCAGCTGTTTCAAAACCTCCCTTCTATTCTGTAGTACTAGTATAAATGTACATATATACAGAGACATACATCCATCTTCACATAAACACACTACCAACTGCCAATACTAATTTCCCCCTCTTAAAACAGGTGGTCTGCAAGCTGGCTGGTACTGAGAGGCAAGAATGGATGTATTCCCTGGGAATGTTACAAACACTCTCCATTTAGACATGGAGGTCTGCCAGTGGTCTGTTTTCCCCTCCTCCACATGACTGGGAGAGAAGTGAACCTGTATACTCGAGGAGTATAAATATTTCACTTCTATCACCAATTCACTGTAACCCTACAATCTACACTTGATATCATGTGCGAGTTAGATTGGTACACCTATCCGTATATCACCATCACCTTCACACATGTGGTTCCTGTACGGATTATAGTAGAATAATGGACAGGATCTAAATTGGAATCCTTGTAGAGTTGAGCCGTGTTGTTGAATGCACCGAGTTTATGGATACATGTATGAACAAATTTAGTTACTTCTGTTTGAAATGTAAGTTATAACTGATCATTGTTAAAAAATTTCACCATCCACGAATAGTTTTTTGACGAGATTTGAAAAAAATAAACTCACCTGTGCATGGTATCATAATTCAGTGTGGAATTTAACTCTCAACACAAAACAATTAATATAATATTAATGCGTAACAATTACCCTGGACTCCACATGAATTCTGTTCAACAATTTCCTTTGTATACCCTGGTAAACACACGAGAAAGCGCACCACTGCTTCCCCTCTGCTGAAGCCATCTTCACATACCCAAGTCAAACACTACACATGCAGGGCTTGCTTTTCCATGGGAATCCGGGAATCTGATTCTCGTTGGCACTCCCGCAAAATAGTTTGCGGGAATCCAACAGATTCCTGTAAAATTGTTCGAATCTGTATGGAAATGACTGCTTTAGATTCCTGTGGATTCCCGTCAAGTTGGATCACGAGAATATGTTTGGATTCCCGTAGATTTCATCGAAAAGCAAGGCCTGACATGTGTTGCCGTGGTCGATTATCACCCATTTTCTCATCAGGATATGGTTTCATGATGTCATAGATCTATAAATATTCTGTCGTCCATATTGAGAGAAGACCTTTTCAAAATACAAATTGATTGGCTAGGAGATCAAATACATGTATTGTGGAGAATGTTGTGAATGAAACAAGTGCACTATACACTTCAGTTCAAGTGAGATGCACAGTTCCATAGGTGATGATATTAGACATGGAGAGCATGACTAATTGTTACTGATCCCCAAAGAACTACTATCCACTTCAAGGATATACATTGTAGGTCAGACATGATTAAGGCTAATAAAGCTTGAGCTGCATTCCTTCAGGTGGCATTGACAACAGGACCTTTACAGACAGCATGACCTCAGATCAACTGCTACAACAATACCAGTACATAGTTCTACATGTACCTAAACTGTTTAATTACTGACCAGGGATCACATTTTCTGCAATCCTCCTGGCTGCAGGTTCCCCCCTAATTGTAGTAGTATGGACCTTTGGTTTGTTAGCCAATGAAAACACTAGATTTTTTGTTTTTGAAAAATTGAATTGTCCAATCAACTACATGTACATGTATCTTAAAACTGGAAGATATCCCTTAACACATTGGAGTTTCTATAATATTAATAATCCATACTGTGTGTCAGTCTCTTGTTTTTACGGAGAGTGATCACTCTCCCTCTCCATCACTCCCCTAACTTACCCCCAGGAGAGCTACCGATCACTCTCCTGGAAAATATATATTGGATATGTATTGGAAAGTAATACTGACAAGAGTAAATCACTCTCACAGTACAGTGACCATTCTGATAAATCAAAGATTTGGACAGCAGGTTGAACAATTAACTTACATCCAGTCTGTACAGCTTCAAATTAACCCTCGTCCTATCGGTCGCGAGTTTACATGGGACCCGTTGGTCAAGTTTTCTCTGCCGGTTCGCACATATCACATTCTGATGAACTACAAAACTTGACGACAACTTCACTTAAATTCATGTGGTGTCCAGTGCCGTTTGGCTTGAAATTTATTAGCATGGTCATATAGATGCCAGTTTCGTGGAATATTTCTTACAAATACAATATCAGATAGCATTATAATTGTCTAAAAACGTAAAATAGCGGAGATTTCTTCAAAAAAGCTTGTAAAACGGACCACATTCGTGGAGTGGAATATGGTTACCGTCTGATTCTCTGTCACCTCATGGCATCAACACGGGTCAGCAGTTTCGTAATTCAGCCAATGTCATTGGATAGAAAATTGTGTATTCCTGCAGTGATATAGTCAAAGCTTGTCCAAGGTGTGTTTCCGGAAGGTTTTGAAGAACACGCTTTGTGATTGGTTGGCCTGAGTAACTGGCCAATCGCTGAGCTTGTTTCAATTGGGCTAGGCCAATGTCACGTAGTGTGAAGAGGTCCGCCCATTCTATAGATATTCAAGAAAGAAAGTGATGACAAGTGGGGCTATTTTTACGATATAATGCTCAATTTTAACCAGAAATAGATGGGCTATCTAGCGGATGGTCCATACACAATCATCGGGATTTGACATTGACAAAGTTTTTCCGTAGAGTTTCTGGTTATTTTTTTCCTAATTAGCCATCGATAATCAAACCATAACAGAAAATATGGATTCCCTTCCTTAAAACAGTGTTTTCTATATCAAAACTTGTGCCCAACAAACTAGAGCAGCGACAAATCCTGAATTGGTTTGCGGAAGCAAACTGTCACCTGATCAGCATGAAAAACAGCCTGGCAGTGAGCAGTGCTTTGTTGACAAAAACGGGGAAGGATAAGGGTTAATCTCCATTCAACCCATAAAACTGGGTGATACATGTGTACATGTATGTCTGTGTTGCTGGACAAAAAAAGTTTGGCTAATTTAATTGTGAGCTGAAAACATTTTTTTGCTCCTACTCTGTACATAAAACTCTAATTAAATTCTTATGTAATAATATATAGGCTAACGAGGACACAGATAATAATCTGTAAGACCATATGGACCATAAACTTCCTCTCAGCATGCATGCGAACAGTGTACTGGGGTATACATTATGTACAAATTATGTACACTATCATACTGACAGAAATCCAACATGTAAACTTTCCATTCTCAAACCCAGAATGTACACACTACACTGATTTTATCTGCAGTGTTCAAAGTGCCACGGGAAAAGGCTTGAATGAAGCCCAGAGGGAGGGACTTGAAATCTAGAATAAGAAGTGTTTTTGTGTAAAGAAACATATATCAAAGTGCTCAGATTCCTAGCTTATGAAAATTTAGCTGCAGAGATATGGTGTGGAATTAGTAAATTTTCATCATAAATGTCAGTGAATAGTAGTACCTTGTGGGTTGGTAAGGTCAAGGTCACTAAAATCACTATCAATTGGTTAAATAGATTGATGACAAATATCCAGATGCAATATGTTGTTTAAGTTAACAACATGGCCATAAAGGTGGTCCAACTTTAATGCAAGAGTCACCGTATGTTTGAAGTAGCAGGAACAACTTGTCTGGGTGGTGCTTACATGTACTGACTTGAGGAGTTTTCTTCTCTCTGAAGGCAATTAACTGTTAACTTGGTTTAATAATTCATTAAACTTAATACATGTAGTTCGTTTATCATCATCTGCTCGCCATGAGAGCGGGGCAGGTGGGTGAAAGCTTTTATTTTGATTTGTTATTTCTATTTTAGCTGGGAATAATGTATAACTTACAATTCAATCGACAAAATACACAAGTATATGATTGTTCTCATGTTCGAGGCATGCAGAATCTTCCCATAAAGTGATATCCTGCCGTGATATCATGGGAAAACATTAAGATCTGCTGCCAAGGTGAAACTTCAGTAATATATTTGCCCTCGAGGTGAGCTTCCACATGGCCCAAGTAGGTGCAAGCACCTTCGAGATCATCTTTGATTGCTCACGATTCAGGTTCGAGAAATTAAAACATTTTTATATATACATTCAACTCAGTCGCTTGCTACAAAGTCATGAGTAAAAGTTTGTCACACACCAAGCCTATTCCTTGCGATCTGGTCTGATTTATAATTGCTTATCGTCATGACGGAATCACGAAGATGTGCTCCGGCCTAAAACCTTTGCACTGCTCACTGTTCACAAAGCTCAAGAGTCTGTTGTAAAACTACAATCAACACAATCTACCATGAATATCCATCAATGCTGGCCGACTGAAGAAGAGAAGCAGGCTTCGTGAGGAAAGTAGGCTGGTGATCATGGTCAATGGATCATCTTGCGAATCTGAATTCTGACTGGAATTCTATGTTTGTCAGAACACACTGCTTGGCCTAGACATTGCAGATAAATAAAAAAATATTTGGGGCGGCAAGGACATCAGAAGTGGGCAGTTACGAACAACTCGTGAGTTTAATGAGCCTACACATAATGAGACCCTAAAATAATAAATCCTTGATGGATACTAAAGCCAAGTTAATAGACTGGTATATCAGTGCCAGCGATATACATGGCGACAGACTTTGGTACATTTGAATATGGGCTGTAAAGCAGTGGTCAAAGAATGCCATGCATGGTTTTACTTTGGCAGGGGGAATATTTCTACATCAGGTGAGGTAAATTATATGTATGTCAAATACTTGAATCCTTAGCATTTATTTCTGCAGTACTTGTAGGGGAAGTCATCTGGCATATTAGGCAGACTGTCGACCTTCAACATGCATTGTTGTCATATGTCACAGTCAGTCTGCACATAGCTGGTGGTGACACTCGTCAATGAATGTTCGAATATTATTTGAATAGTAAAACAGAATATTTGAATGCCAAAATGTGCCATTCGTTTCAGCTCTAATTTCAACAACCGGAAGGTATTCCTTCTGAAATCAAATAGCTCAGTATACAGACAGGAAAACAAATGGATAAATACCAAAGGTGCACAAGGGAATTTCAATCCCATAGTCTTTGCTGTTCGTCAAACATATATCCTCATGGACGAATCATATTGCCAGGCCAAACGAGCACTGTGGAAGGGAGTACCTTCCAGTCCCACCGACAAGCTGACTTCCTTATATTCTCAATTCTAGTTTCTGTTTATTTGTGAATTCTATGCATATTTACATCTATCAGGGTAGAAACAGTTTGATCTGCTGTTTAAACACCATGTTGACTTTACATTTGGCACTGGCACAAAGTACACAAACATGAACATATACAGCCTCACTCCACATCTGTACCCCTATAGACCACTTACATAAATGTCAAAGTCTACAACTGAGCCAGTCAAGATACCCCATCCCCCTTCCAGAGTTGGTTCTTTCCCATTTACCTTTCAGTTCTCCCCCTCTTCCGGCTGTGGAAGTCAATAATGCAGGGTGAAGAACCAATCGGCCATCTTGGTTTAGGGGGACGTGTTCAGTTTTTGTGTGGGAAATCTGGGTCAGTCTATCATGTAAGGTTGTATTGTAGTGGCTTTTGTATTACTGAAGAGCTACCTGTCTAGACTTACATTTAGGGTAGCCTATCAAGTCAACATTTTTCATTCAATGACATGTCATTTTTACAAATATGAAGCATTAATTCTTCAGAAAACAAGATAATGAGGATTTTAAAAGATACAGTAATTGACCAAAAATACATGCAAGTCAAAAATTTATTGTCAAAAATGGCAAAAATCTTACAAAAATGCAACTTTGAGGTTTCAATTTTCTTATTGCAATAGTTCAATATCAACATCATGCACTCGCTATGTGATTAGAGTGTAAATCGTGGAAGTCTATACTTTGTTGGCTGAAAATGGTGGACAAATTCTAATGTCAGAATACCAAACTACTTTTATATATTGGCTAAAGTGAAAAATAAAATTTCAGTTCCTTTCAATACCTGTGTTGCTTGATATACATGTATATGGAGCATATTTCTTGAATAAGGGTTTCAAGTTTCACTTGACCATTTGAGGACATATTGAAAAGAAAAACTCAGTTTTTGATAATGCCAATTTTGTGTGATGTCAGACTCAAGTTGATCATCCCGACTTAGGACTTAATATCATAACAAGTTAGTTTAGCATGCCATACAATAGACATTGATCAAGGTATGTACGAGTCAAAAGATAAATGGCCTGTGTGTACATCTGTGGCCTGTGTGTACATCTGTGGCCTAACAAATTTCGTTAAGTTAACTAAAACCTGTAAAAATGTAGTGTCAGTTACAATGTACCATGGAATTACCCTTCCCAGAATCCCTATTCTTTCACTCCGATTCAGAACTCTTCACAAACGATAGACCAAATTCTGTCCCTATGTGGTGAGATTTCCATAAAACTGATTAATAGCTGGACAGTTTGTTGCCTACCTAATGGCATATATGCAGGTCTTATGGAAATCCCACTAAAAGAGACAGAATTTCAGCAATGCACAGTAAAAGAGACTGGTTCCCCACCCTGTAATAAATGTTAAGGTTTGAGTCTGGATACAGATACATTTAATAGTTAATAAAATTTATAAAATACATCCATAGTATCAGTAATTATTTATATTAGCAATCTTAAAGGTTCTATCAAATACCCACTGTATACTTTGCATGAAAACATACAGAGAAGCTGTGTAAACAACAAGTTGATATATTTTTCTGCAAAAAATGACATCAAATTGAAGTTTTTAATACAATAAAACAGATGAGGTAAAAATCCTACTGACACCGTAACCTCTGATCCACGACATGTGAGTCTGATTACAATACCATCTTACAATATTGTCGTAGTCGGTTGTGTCCGACGTCCTTGTGCGTTGCACAGCAGTAGGGTATGACAACATCAGCATGGCACCAACAAAGACATACATGTACCTTTTAGCTTTGTGACATTGTTGGCATTACAATCGAAATGGTGACTAGAAAATTCGCTACGATTAATCGCTACGAACAATCATAATCAGAATCGACGACAAGGGTCAGCAGGTCTCAACCTTTGCGGTTTCCAAACAGGTGTGGTAATGCCACTAATGCCAAGTTCAATTTTTAAAAACTTCAACCATTCCCAGAAACAGTAAACCGCTATCAGGGGTCGAAATAGGCCCCAACCACCAACAGGACATTTGTAAAAATTGTCCTGCATCCAATTAATATGTATGTAAATTATCTGAAAAAACTACAGGACATGACAATTTTTTGCCGGACATGTCCTGCAAATAGATACTAATTTCTAGCCCTGGCTATGAAAAGTCAAATATAACCTCTGAACAACAATTTAGCATCATAAAATTATGGGGTGTGAGGACCATTTGGTAGAACGTGTTTAACTCCCTCTGTACACACATTTTTAACAGTTTCAAGCTGATATCAACACTGTCATGAACATAAATGAAGCAAAGATATTTCTGTATCACCACCTGTGTTGTTTCAAAGACCGTACTTCAAGTTTTTGGACAAGATATAATATGATGAAAATATTCATTTAGAAAGTCCTCATTTTTATATGACAATGACAGGCAATCATTGAACTATATTTCAATCGGTAGTTAAGTACCGATACAGTACAGAAAGGGTTAAAAAAGGACCGATCTGTTACCAAATTGGGTCGAGTCCATGAGTAATGTCAATACATGTACATGTAATCATTGACCTGTGTGGGATTTGTTTGCATTTTTTTTTTTTTTTTTTAAATAGTGTGTGTGTACTGTCAGTATATTTGTGCACTTTAGACAGTCCTTGTTAGTCACCTTTACATATAGCTGGCAAATGGTTGATATACATGTAATGGGGAATCAATCATTTTAAACAACAGTCCATCAGTAACTGGAAAAAATTAATGCGTTTTATTTGATGTGGCCATTGGTAAATTATAAATAACTTTGGGAAACATGATGGGGTTTATTTTTATTTTTTTTAAATGACAGTAACTACATGTATTAATGTAATTTAGCAATGTTTTACCTGGGACGGATGGCGGAAAGAGGTACTGTCCATGATGAATGAGAAACCTGTAGGAGGCTATGAGAGATGATAGGGTCACACCATTACAAACAGCATGAATGGACAGATCAGAGACAGCGGTGTGTTAGTGAGGAATTCAGTATGAAATTGACACCAGCTATCAAATGGATTGACACATGTGCTGCACTAGACATTCCCAGAACAACTGATACATGTACATGACCCAATGGCTATCACTGAGCACATTCTATATATCATGTATGTATAAACACTCAATTGGGTAATTAGTGAAAACAAATCCATGAGGAAATGAACTAGTGAAGTCACAAATTTGAGCGAGTAATTTCGTACAGATTTGATCCAGGAATTTGTTCACGATGTTGTGGTGTTTGTGGGGAGAGACGGGGGAGGCATACAATGAATAAACATAACATATATGGCCAAGATGAACTCAGCAATCTGAACTCAGTCCATAGGGAAGAGACCATCTTTTTCAGGAAGAAATGCCTACATTGTTGTTCAAAGATTGCTAGAATTCTGGTAAAATACATATATTTTTTTTTTTTTTCATTTTCAAGTTTATGTCTTGTCAACTCTCTGTCACATCATATGATGAACATGAGAATTTACCCAAGTTCATCAATTTTACACATTCCATAATTTTTTTGCCAAGAAAGCTAAATATTTCAGTGAATTCCCGAACATATCCTACTCATCTACTGTCAAGTGATTGCTTTCAGCAGTCATTATACAATGTGATGTATATGTTAATGCTGGGCTTTATGCAAGCACTGAACAGCCCACCCGGTCTCTCCAAGTTACAGCCAAAGTTCATTGATTTTTCTCCCACATGGAATATATTCATTCATAAAATCTACAGCATGTAATTTGACCAGGAGCAGAGATTTCTCACTCAACATTCAGAACATTAGAAGCTATGAGATCATACAGATGATAGCAGTCACATTCATTCTATGTCTGTTACAGCCATTTACTATACTTCAAACACCACACTCAACATCTAATACCCATTACATTCATGCAGCTTTGTTTTTCTGGCAGAGATTTTATCAATATTCCATTCATTAGCCAAATAAAGAGTATCTAGTTTGTTTTTGTCTGTCCAATTGGTTTGTTTTTCCTTGTCTAGGCATACCAATTACATGTATGATCCTATTCATGACATGTGTACAGGTACAAAAAGAATGGCCACAATTAATACTTAATAATCAATTTTCATTTTTTATAAAGCAAAATTAGAAATTGAGTCAATATTCAACTTCCATTTTTTTTTTTTTTCATCAATCAAAATTAAAAATTGAAAATTAATCCATTCTATTTTCTTTTTTTCGTGTTTTAAAGTTGAATAATCAAAAATTTTAAATTGAACTGTTCAATTTCATTTTTCATATTTGCTTTATAAATATTTGCGCAAAGAAATCAAAAATACAAAATTGCAACACTTCTGCATTATCAATCTTGCAAAGTAAAGTTTGCTTCGCAATAGCGCATGTGCGTGCTCTCAGTGCTATCCACATGAGCGGGCCATCAAGCGAGTGCACAGCGACTTGGTTTGAGTTTGTTGTCTAACCGCTTGTCATTGTTATTCATAAATATTTATTCACAAGAATGTTTTCCACATTTTCATATACCACAATGACAGTGGATATTATCCGCACCGCTTCTGAAATCTCTTGAAATCATGTAAATTTTGCAAGAAATAGGTGAACCTACATGCTTCCCATGTTATCACTAAATGACCAATGGTCACCCATTTTTCATTCCGGACTCCAGGATTTCATGCTCAAACGCTAGTTGTGACGTCCCTCTATGCACAGCAAGCGTACATTCTTTTTCACCGTCAATCGGGCACAGTGTGCGTACTTGGCCCTTTGCAGTTCTTGTTCGAATGGTTCCACACATGTAATTACCTGGGCCTATATCATGGCAATTTGTTCGGTTTGACATAGGTCATTTCATTCTTCGTGTAAGATGAAGTAAACACATTATCGTTGGACTAACGTTTAAGTCGCAGAAAGACCTCGTAACTGTACATTCGTGAAAAAGAATCGATTCTTTTTCACGAATGTACAGTTACTCGGCCGTTCTCCTTTACATAATGACCTGTGCACAACTTGTTTTTCATCCATTTTCAGGGATACCCAGTTAGATAGCCATAAACTTTGTCAATGGGTATCCACTGGGTATCTGAGGTAACAAATAATTTAACAATTAGTTAATTAATAATTTATACCCAGAATTTAATTTCCATGGGTTAGTGTTAATTAACTTGTCTTCTAATAAGCAGTTTGCATTATCCATATAATTACAACAATATCAGATACCTGAATACCCATCAAAAAGCAAGGCGTACAGTTCTAATGCTATGGTATGACATTTGCCTTGATATGATTGCTGAAGTTTAATTCAGGTGTGGTAATGCCCGAGGGGGGGGGGGGGGTAGGTTCCACCATTCACATCTTTTGAAGTTTTCAGTGTTGACCTTTCACATGGTGGGATAGTATGGTTGACAACTGCTATCAGCAAATTATTTTTGAAGCAATATGGGGGGAATATCAATAAAAAACAGTTCCCGCAGAAGATCATGTGATCTTTCGCATAAAAATGGTCATTTTGAACAGTCATACGTTTATATCATGTGGAAATAAGATGTGTTTTATTGGCCTGTTGAATAAAATGGCTGAGCTGTTCGCTTACGTTCACCGCTGCACACATTGAGGATCTCGCCTTGCGAGGCAGAATCATAAAGTTTGATATTTTTCTCACGAGGTGAAAACCTTACCAAAAACTGCCCGCACACGAGAGCTAGCCCCTGAGCTAACGAGCAATTCAGGCCGTTAGCTCAGGGAGTAGCCCTCGTGTGCGCCGGGCTTCAATGTAATATTTGGAATACAAAGACATACATGTACAAGTATAGATGGGGATAAACTATGCACAAGCACTAACATTTTACATATGCAGGCCTTATTTTTTCAAAATCTGGCGTGAACGATTTACCGTTCGCGTGATTTTTTGCGTACGTAACCGATCGTTCGGTTACGCACCAAGTTCGCTGCGTAACCGATCGGTTACGTGAAAGGTTACGTAAATTTAATACATATTACCATTTGCTCAAGGACACGAACAATATACGAGAAAAAAATAACTGCCGACCACGCGGACGTAATGCCGCTGCTCTCTCTTGCCCCGGTAATTGTGGCAAATTCAAACTGCTTGACATGGACAGTACGACACTTGACAGCCACATCGTGATATTTCCCCGTCACACGACTATTGTGTATTCACTAATGATTAATTGCCATACCATTTATAAACCGACGGAATCTATCCTTAATTTATAATAGAACAGCTGTAAATCCAATCTGTAAACCCGCTCTAGTCCGTATCATCAGTTTGCCATGAGGCTTATGTCTGTCCCATTCTGATTTTGACTCCAGGGGTGAAAGAGCACGCATACACAATTAACTGTTTTCCCATTGTTCAAACAAAAATATATTTATTCTCCCGAAACCATGAGAACACTACACTAGTGTGAAAAGAATAAAGATTATCTTACTGTTAATAAGAGAACAAATACCAACGAAATGCTATTTGATTTACGGAGAAACTTAGCTACAATCCATCTCCCCCACAGTTTTCATTGTTTTTGGACATGAACCACACTGGCCGGGATAGACTCACTTGAGTCACTTGGCAAAATCAACAGGGGTGAAAGGTGCAACAAAGCTGAACACGAGTTCATATTTATTTGATCATATGAATATTTTATACCCGTCAAAACGGTGGCATTATTTCAATGACATAAGAATAAGGTAACGGTTCATTCGAATACAAAACCCAAGAATGATGGTGTTGTAATTTGCATGCGACGGTCTTTCCACCCACCCGTGATCACCAGACTTCATGATTGAGATCGCCCGGGGCTGGCAGCACGTGTTGAGGTCAACATGCTGTAAATGGCAGTGCTGACCTATTTCCATCTGGGCATGCGTAATTGTCTGGCCAGTGAAAACGAAACCACTCCGACACAAACAATTTAACCAGGCCATAAGCAATTCATTATTTATCAAACAACCACGGCCGTGTAAATTAGCCTGCCAGTCGACAATAGGAGAAAGAGAAAGTGCACGGTATACGCGCAAATATAACTGTCGCCACTTATTTTATTTCCAGTTTGTGCAGACAGACACTGCCGACTTATGAAAATAAGCTAGCAGATAAAATTCGCCCCACGTGAACGGTGACCGTTCGCGTAAAATACGATTTGCGTAACCTTCACGTAACCTGAACGAGCGTTCGCATCAAAAAATAAGGCCTGCATATGCCCATATATATATATATATATATATATATGGTTACAGCTGATTAAAAGGCCAGAGGTATTTCTACCTTCTACACCTGACATGGATATTACAGATCAATGTACAGTGTCGAGATAATACTAATCTTGATTATTGAAAAGGTGAGAGCGACATACTTCTCACCATAGCCATTATGACCCGAGCATGGATATCCTATTATGGAATAATCACGAATACAAGGAAATTATCAGGAGGAACATATGTTTAAGACAGCATCATTAAAACATAATTGATTATCACCCAATATTAGCCCAGTTATCCGGATTTCCGGCACAGTCAACCAATTTCCACCTTGTTTGGAAAACTAGTTAATACATGGCAGTGTGACCAACGTCACAGGACCTACCGGTACGAAGTACATGTAGGGTAGGCATTATGACTCCGACGCAAACTGAACTCTTGGAAATCCCCCCACCCCAAGTTGAAATCCTGCCTACATGTATATTAAGATGGGCACTGCCCAAGTCAGAATCACCCGAGATTTTCATCAAAAATCATCAGAAATTTTCATCGAAAGTAGGTCAGCTCAGAACTTGCTGGTAACAGTCCCCTAATGCACCTTCATGTCAAAAATCAAGGTTCTAATATCAACGGTTCTTCTTATTTTGCCGACGAAAGGATTCGGATGGACTCACTCACTCAGTACCGGACAATTTGCAAATGAGAGCCTATTTCGTAGGAACAAGTATGTCCTAGTACACAAGGCGACTCGTTCTCACATCACACAGTACCCATGGGGACTCATTCTTGCATCACACAACACCTGGTACCCATGGTGACCCATTCTTAAATAATACATATCCTAGTACCCGTGGTGCCCCATTCTTACATCGCACATCTTTTAGTACACAAGGTGACCCATTCTTTCATGAAACATGTCCTAGTACCCATGGTGATCCAATGTTACATCATAAATGTGGAAGTACCTATGGTGACCCATTCTTGCATCACACAAGACCTAGTACCCATGGTGACCCATTCTTTCATCTTACATGTCCTAGTACCTATGGTGATCCACTCTTACATTGCACATGCAGGCCTTGTTTTTCGTCAGAATTCACGGGAATCCAAATAGATTTTCGCAACACAACTCCACAGGAATCCACAGGAATCCAGTGCTATCATTTCTATACAGATTGATAAAATTTTACGGGAATCTGCTGGATTCCCGCAAATTATTTTGCGGGAGTGCTGACGGGAATCGGATTCCCGGATTCCCGTGGAAAAACAAGCCCTGACATGTCCTAGTACCTATGGTGTCCCATTCTTGCATCACGCAAGACGGTGACCTATTATCCATAGTGACCCATTTTTTACATCATACATGTCCTGGTACCCATGGTGATCCAATGCTACATCATAAATGTGATAGTACCCATGGTGACCCATTATTGAATCAAAAGAGACCTAATACCCATGGTGACCCA
Organism: Hanleya hanleyi; assembly: GCA_036873755.1. NCBI lineage: Eukaryota > Metazoa > Mollusca > Polyplacophora > Lepidopleurida > Hanleyidae > Hanleya > Hanleya hanleyi. The sequence continues at coordinate 36,344 of JAVTVY010017727.1, read as the reverse complement.
TTCTTACATCATAGATGTCCTAGTATCCATGGTGACTCATTCTTACATGTCCTAGTGCCAATGGTGACTTATTCTTACACCATACAACACCTGGTACCCATGGTGACCCATTCTCACATCATACATGTCCTAGTACCCATGGTGCCCCATTCTTACATCATACAAGACCTAGTACCCATGGTGACCCATTCTTACATCATACATGTCCTAGTATCCATGATGACTCATTCTTACATGTCCTAGTGCCCATGGTGACTCATTCTTACACCATACAACACCTGGTACCCATGGTGACCCATTCTTACATCATACATGTCCTAGTACCCATGGTGACCCATTCTCACATCATACATGTCCTAGTACCCATGGTGCCCCATTCTTACATCATACAAGACCTAGTACCCATGGTGACCCATTCTTACATCATACATGTCCTAGTATCCATGAGGACTCATTCTTACATTATAGTGCCCATGGTGACTCATTCTTACACCATACAACACCTGGTACCCATGGTGACCCATTCTTACATCATACATGTCCTAGTACCCATGGTGACCCATTCTTGAATCAAAAGAGACCTAATACCCATGGTGACCCATTCTTACATCATACATGTCCTAGTATCCATGGTGACTCATTCTTACATGTCCTAGTACCCATGGTGACCCATTCTCACATCATACATGTCCTAGTGTACCCATGGTGACCCATTCTTACATCATACAAGACCTAATACCCATGGTGACTCACTCTTACATCATACAAGGCCAGGGTTAGATCTAGGGTCTCACAGCGTCCGTGAAACGGACACAGGTACAAAATCAAATGAATTAAAAATGAATATGTTTTTGCAAAATATCAAATGATTTTTTTCAAAAATCAAATGATGTTTTTTTACGATGTTTGAAAGCCGTAAACCTGGACGAGTGTGTCAACTCGCGTTAGACAACTTATGGCAAGGGAGACAACTATGCATCTATCCGTTGATAAGCTTGGCCACTAGGGGCGCGATAGTTTCGTTCTCCAGGCAGAGGTCTATACTATGAATGAAGTCGGAAATATGTACGTCTGTGAGTGTCTGGAGAGCTAGGCAGCGCACGTGCGTTCTCGCGTTGTATCTGCAATGACAAGCCGTCATGGCGGGACAGAAAGGTCGGTCTGGGGGAAATACGAAGGGTAGCGGCTGCACAAGAGGATGCGGTGTATTGGCTGGACATTTGAAAAAAAAAATAAAGGAAGATGAAGGGTCTGACTGCCACAAAGTCGACGTTCTCTTTGCTCGATGCTGTGCTGCCGGTATTGAAAACACAGGTCAAGCAGATGTTGAACACGACATGGAAAATGATGCAGGCATCGAAGCTGGGACAAATTATGTTCAACCCGTTTAGGCAGTCGAGGTGGGAAGAGAATTAGCTTCGAATGATATACAGCATGGTATAAAAATACTGTACAGAGGAATCTATTCAATAGAAATTTTGAAAGCAGCAGCTGTAAATAATTTTAAAAGCAGATGATCAAATTAAACAAGAAGTAAAATGTGCATGATATGCTTGTCTGATCGACAAGACATGTGCAGCCAGGAATCGGTTAGAATGCTTCTAAGAGCATCAAGGGTCCCAGAGTTTCTCGGCGCCTAGGCGGCCCCTGAGCCCTAGTCTAATCAGCAAAAAGGTTAGTTGTTATTAGTTTAGTCAAAGTTGACATCATGGTATAGTATCAATCTGACAGCACGTGGAGTAAATGATCTGGAAATTCATGCAGCAAGTCCCTGCTCAACTTTGTCATTTTGAAACACAAGCAAGATCAGCCTGAATATGGTGAAAATTTGGAAAAAAAGAAGTAAATTGTTCATTATCTACAGGTATCTGACAAGACATTTAAATAGCCAGAAATGGGCTCGAATGCTCCTGAGAGCATCTAAGACCCCAGAGCTTCCAGGGGCCTAGGCGGCCCCTGGACCCCGGCCTGTACGCTACGCCTCGCTGCGCTCGGCATTATTTTTTTCAAATAAGGACACTACTTCAAATTCCTGGATATAACCCTGAAGGCCTAGTACCCATGGTGACCTATTCTTACATCAAATACATGTCCTAGTATCCATGATGACTCATTCTTACATGTCCTAGTACCCATGGTGACCCATTCTCACATCATACACGTCCTAGTGTACCCATGGTGACCTATTCTTACATCATACATGTCCTAGTACCCATGGTGACCCATTCTCACATCATACATGTCCTAGTGTACCCATGGTGACCTATTCTTACATCATACATGTCCTAGTATCCATGGTGACTCATTCTTACATGTCCTAGTACCCATGGTGACCCATTCTCACATCATACATGTCCTAGTGTACCCATGGTGACCCATTCTTACATCATACAAGACCTAATACCCATGGTGACTCACTCTTACATCATACAAGGCCTAGTACCCATGGTGACCCATTCTTACATCATACATGTTCTAGTGTACCCATGGTGACCCATTCTTACATCATACAAGACCTAATACCCATGGTGACTCACTCTTACATCATACAAGGCCTAGTACCCATGGTGACCTATTCTCACATGTGCATGTATGTGAAGTCTTTGTCTCCGAGAGCTGTTGATCACTTTAATGAATTTTGTTTTGCAAGAGTATGTGAGAGAAATCATTGTCTTCTGTATCACTCTCCATGGCATTTCCATTTTCGAAGAGATTGATCTAAGCTCACAGGTTGGGGGACTGATCAATGCAGACTGCTCTCCGACTACTGTGCCATCACAACATGTAGCTTTCTCTATTATATTGCTGATCTAATGATCTCTGTCAAGGTCATTATTCTTCAAGACAATCTTGGCAAGGTCTCAGACAATTATCACGACAACATAATCACATAAACATGTATAGTATCCTTACCAAGAACAACCCAATGAAATCTGATGGTGATAAAGCGTCGAGGTTAAACTTTCTAATCCGATTCCTATGGCATCCATAGTATTGGACAGGTTCTATTCAATCAATCAAACAATATTTCCACTGGTATTATACATGTAGGTAGAACAGTTTTCCATGAGACAGAACTTGTTTAGTTACATTCAGACAGTGCATGTACCAGCTAAGATCTACATGATACTACATGTATATCATCTATACTTAAAGGTGAACTGAAAAGTTTTCCAATGTTCTGTTAAAATGTCATAAAACAAGAACTTCTATAGTTGTTACAATTATGTGTGGTAATAGTTCTGTGGGTTATTGTTTTATTTTGGGTATTTGAGAAGTCAAAACTTATACCAAGAGCCAGAACTTTTAAAAACGTCATCGCTTGCCTCCCGTTGTTTTTGGAACGTCATGACGTTATAGTGGTCCCCGTTCATTCATCCGGACGTAGTGCTCATGACGTCACATTTGAATAAAACCTGAATGAAGGGGACCACTATAATGTCATAACGTTCTACAAACCAAGAGAGACAAGCGATGCAAGTTTTCAAGACGGATTTATAACAGGATAACTTAAATATTGTTATTAGTACAATTTTGCGAACTATATTTGTCCCAAAAGCGTATAAAAGTTATGTCACATTATCAGTTATGATGTTTGTTTGAGGGGGCATACGAACTATTTACATGGTCAGTGTGGGGAATTCTTATCGGTCGAGCCGTCAGGCGAGACCGATAAGAATTCCCCACACTGACCATGTAAATAGTTCGTATGCCCCCTCAAACAAACATCATAACGATTTTATTATGCCGAAGAGCCTTTGTTTAAGCCGAAAACACGACGACAACAACGATTAAATGCGGTTTGTTTTCGTAAGACAACTTCAACTGATTCACATTTCCTGACCTAATACGAAAGAGTCGCGCATGCCCACAACGTCTTTGGGTTGAAAGCAAACGCAGAGGCGCAACGTCACAAAGCCATTGATAGGACGTAGCTCTTCGTTTTGTGACGTGTCGGCTTTGTGACGTTGCATTGAAGGACAGGCTACGTCAATTCCACCTTCCACTATGGTAACGTTAACACGTGATTGTTCGTATTAGGTGTGTGGCTGCCCTAATACGAACCATTTATGGGATGGCAATTGACCAATCGGCTATCAAACAAGCTACTCTGAGGCGTAATAAAAGACAAGATGTATATAAGCAACAATTTAGATAAAATTAAAAGCTTTGCAGTTCACCTTTAAAGGCTTGACAAATGATCATGATGTCCTTGTGGGATGTTATTGATACCTGTATAGGCTTGTATAGCTTCACAATCATAAAGTCCCCTCTCCTTGGTGGAAATATGTTGACGAAAATTTGGAATGTACATCCGATAGTGGTACAGGTGCATTAGAACATCCTGATGTCACTCATATCATTGTTCACACATGTTCGTTACATCAAACCAATTTCTATGTTCCGACTTCGGACTTGCCTTGGTCGGACGACCTGCCATTATTGTTCAAAATCAGAAATGTCAATTTCGACTTGCGAACCAATCAAACATAGCACACACCTCCTCTGCAGGCTGACGTAATGACAATGCCAGCCAATTGCTTACGCCATCTCAGAGCACGTTTCAGAAAAGTTAATGGATAATGTGTCATGCATATTCATGAGGCTAATGGCTGTGTTTGAACAATAAATGGCAGTTCGTCCGACCAAGGCAAGTGGAGAGCGTGAGCGTAGAAATTGGTTTGGTGAAAGAAGATGTGTGATACATGTATGTGTGACATCAGAATGTTCTAATGCACCTGTACCACTATCGGATGTACGTTCCAAATTCTCGTTAACATATATTTCCACCAAGGAGAGAGGACTTTTATAGGTCTGATTGTGAAGCTATACAAGCCTATAAAGGTATCAGTAACATCCCACAAGGACAACATGATCACTTGTCAAGCCTTTAAGTACATGTATAGATCATATAGATGTAGTATCATGTAGATCTTAGCTGGTACTGTCTCAATGTAACAGAAGAATGGATCTAAACAAAAGTACTAGTTACGGTAGACCAGTTAATCATCAACTATTACTAGCTTGGGTGAAATCTTTGCTTCATAACCTAGAAGGATATGTAGGTTTAATTATGCTAAGGCCAGACATTTTGTATTTCCGGATTAGCAGACATGCATTAAATGCCATTTAGAAAGTAGGTAACATTTATATACAATTATTTGTGCTGTATGGGCCAGTCCTGTGTGAGACTTAAATCTGCACCTTCCGAGTTTTGCACCAAATCGACAGCAGGAAATGCAAGCGCTCTGAACCACGCGGTCACCTCAAGCTCACTCAGTCGGAAGACATAAGTGATACCGGTATAAATATATTTTACTATCCAAGATAATTCCCCCCAGTTTGCTTGTGATGATAGCTTTCCATACCGATCTACTGTTACTATTCTCCAACATATTTTGGGACTGAAAATGTCCTTTTCTTGTTTCAAGATAAATAATCTGTCCATGGAATAAGAAAATTCATCACGGGTTAGCTTTAGCGGCGATTACCTGGAGATTCCCAACAAGTTTATGCCCCAGGTTTGCAGACGTTCACCAAGACAAGTCTGATACTTTCTGTGGAGGAAGTGTAATTGGTTGAGGTTTTAGGTTGAGATTCACATCAATAATCTCCACCTAATCCCCCACTAAGCCCGACCCTTGCACAAGGTGGCTGGGAATGGGGATTTCATTTAACTCCTGCATAAACCCGGAGGATGGGGAATGGGGGGGGGGGGGCATATCCAGGTTATTACAACCCCGACATTAATTGTTCACACTAGGCTATATAGTACCCTCACCCCTTTCCCAGGGCTCCGTGTTTAGAATTAGTGCGCGAGCTAAAAATAGCTCATGTCAAAATATCTAGGAGAGGGTATTCAAAAGTCAGGCGAGTGATTGCAATATAATACAATATAAAATGTGACAGTTTACGTGAGCTAAAATCACTCTCGTGACATGAATTTACGCGAGTGTTTGCGTGCAGGTGAGCGATCACTCGCGCTAAACACGAAGCCGTGCTTTCCAGTCTCTCAGTTTTAAGAAGAAGTGATCACTCTCCATATCTTTTCTCCAGGAGAGCTTTTGATCACCCCCCACCCCTCAAAACTCTTGATGCATTGAAGAGTGATATTGGAGAATTGAACACTCTCACATCCCCCACGCAAAAGAAAATCCAGGTCCAGGAGAGTGATCAACAGCTCTCAAAGATTTTGCAAATAGGAGACTGACCCCCCCCCCCCCCAAACCTCCCCAGGTTGTACACAGGGAACATCAGAGAAGCAGTCATGTTGGTGTATTTTTAGTAGGCCCTATCCATGCACTCACTCAGTATGAAGTACGGTACCGGTACACCGGAACTGCACAGATATATATTGACTGGAAATCCACCTACATATTTGTTCTTGCTCTTTTCTCCCGATATTAAGTGACAGGAGCAATGGACGATTCTATAGGAACTATCTGCAATAACCTGAGGTTACTTACAGTCGAGATGTTTCTTCTTCGGACCCATGATTTCTTCCGTCGTTGCTTTGCAGACCGATTTGGCCAAGCCCTGGCCCACTAAACTGTATTTAGCGGCCTGGACTCGGTCCATAATGCTCTGCCCGGACATTTTTGAGGACGCCAGCTTGCTGGTTTATGTATCACAATCTCACGTCAAAAGTCTGTTAGTAGAATTCTACTGAAATTCTACATTTGACACATTCGTGCACACCGTCGTCGTCGTCGAGGGGTGGATATGGCAGCAAGAGCGTAAAATGGCGGCGCCAGAGGCCGATGTATGCGGATCACGTGACCGAGGGAGAAATTAGTTTTCGCAAATCTGACGTCCACAACAAGGAAACGTCGAGAGATTGCCAAAAACAATTCAAAAGATTATATGACACTACGATCTGTTTGGAGAACTGTATTCTTCTGTTCGAGCGCACTGCTAACACTAAGGACCCAAACCTGTAATGTACGTATGGGAGTAACTTGGTAAACGCCCGGTCAACTTCCAGTATGATTCGGGTGTCGTGGGACACGCCCCCTCGACAATGAAATACATAGACACACAACCGGGGATACAATATAATGGAGGGATTCCACGCATACAAAACTCGTCAGCATTCAAATTATGCCGCTGTCAAATTCCACCACCTGTAACTGAGCCAGTAGGAGAGAGAGAGAGAATTAAGGTTTAACGTCGCGTTCAGCATTCAGCTATATAGCGACGATTTACACAGTGATTTATTTGCACACGGGTCAAAGACAATACAGCATATAAAAATAGAATTACATGACCAAAATAACGTAAGATATAAGACCATGACACAATATATGCGGTTCGATGGAGTGCCCAAGTACATCCATCCATCCATATGGAAGGGGGGTTTTTTGGGGGGTTTTTTTTTTCGCTCTTAGTTTCTAGACACACTTTATTATGTCCAATTTATTAAACATTTGTTCCATATATCAGAGTACATTCTACAGTAAGGGCCAGTTTTCATGTCCCCGTGCCAAACAGCTAAAAATATTTGTACTAGGCGGCCCTTAATGTTTGTGGTCATCGTATATCCTTAATATAAGGATTTCTAATGATCATCTACCGATTAACGAATAAAAAAGACTTCGTTTGCATTTTTCTGAGTAATTGTACCAACAAAAATACATGTCCCCTACCACATTTCCTGAAACTGTCGATGATGAAAAAGACATTAAAGAACGATATGTCTTGTTGCAGTTCATTTCATTGTCAAGAATATTATGAATATTTGTTGTTTCCTGCAAGGTGAGAAGTGAATATTCTATAATTTTAAATAAATTCTCATAAGTTTTCTTAAAATTTTCTGTCCCCCCGTCGCCTGTCATCTACGTCACGGCAAACTGACTTGGTCTCTGGTGGCAGTGGAGTTGGCTTCAGATGATCACTTGGTTACCAGTAGTTCTCGATGCCTACGCTTTTGAAGGAAAGTGTAAAGCAATGTGCACAGCTTTTCAACATTTCACTAGTTTCGGGCTGAGACTGACTGACACTAAGGGAGTAGGTTTATTCTGTATCATCTACGAACGGATATTATCTCAGCGAAAATCTGTGTTAGTTCTCTTATCTCTAGATAAAAGGTTAGTTACGGACTCCATCCACCATATTTACTGAATGTCCCAGGCTGAGTATACCAATATTCTGAACTGAAGAGCCAAATCATGTTCTCAGCGTCATCTACATCACGGTCATCTACATCACATTTGTGTGACGTATGTGACATTTAACGTGACGTGGATGACATTGCCGTTACGGAGATGACGAACGAAGCCAATATATGAGTGAAGAGTAGGATTAAAGGACTGTGTGAAATATGGTAAAATCCCAGAACCATCGCTATTCACGGGGGCGAAACTGTCAGAAAGATTGAATCACTCCGGCTTGGTAATTTTGGTTATAGACTTGACGGACCCCATTACAATGGGTCAAATTTGATTTTAACACAATTTTTTTGATTCCTTTTGAGGCAATTTTTTGGGGTAAATATCGAAAATGACTCAGAATGTCTGGGTCTGTCACATCTTTACCCAAAAATATTGAGTGGAATTGACTCAATCTCTTGGACAGTGTAGACCAAATGTGGGAAATGGTCATCTACGTCACAGTTTGTCATCTACATCACGGATGTCATCTACGACACGAGAGACATTTTTGACGATATTCGATGATAAGCAATCTCAAACTGATATAGAAAAGTACGTATATTATTCTACATGTATCCACGTTGATAAGAAAGATTGAAAATAGTATTGGTCCGTTTTCCTTGCTATTCAGAAGTCAACAAAGAATATTATGCTGAAAATGCTGAAATGTTGGGTTGAAAAATTCGGACTACAGCCACTTAAAACTGGCCCTTAAACCAGGTACGATAAAAATGTTACCAACTATACACTTTACATCAATTACACCGTGAAGGAATCACGGTTTGGAAGGCACTTTAAAACTTTGGAGTGCTCGTTATTGAAAATGTGTTCTGTGTAAGCAGAATTTCTACATGTAGCCTGGGACGAATATTCGTCCCAGATGTAGCCTACGTTTTATCGCTTACTGCTGTCAAGTTTCAAATGTAGTATTATATCCGCCGAAATATTGCAGATTTTTCGCTATATAATCTTTGGAAATGTACGTGACGGAATCACAGTGAAAGTCCTCTATAGTGTTGCTTGTCTAATTATTTTGCTGCGCTGTTTTATCTGATTATTCTAATATGGGATCTCTTACAGTACTCAATGATGATAAGATTTGGGTCATCACATGGGTTAAATCTAGTCCGTCACGGAATCACAGGGGCTCGTCACCGTTGTTAATTGGTTAATTAGATTGATTACTGAGCGGGGGTGGAGGTATCTCGACCCCACTTCCTGTAATCAACTCAATTAACCAATTAACAACGGTAACGAAGCCCTGTGAACGGAATCACAACAAAAAAATCGCGACGGAATCCATGAGTGAGCATTTTAAATTTTCTCGTTAAAATACCTTTATTAATTACATATTTTCTCCAAAAAATATTCCTAGAATGAATTTATCAATTCTGATTATGAAATTAAGACTCTGAGCTGTTATTTCGTCCATTGTATACAGTTCCTGTCAAAAGCATATCTTTGCTATACATGTCATGTTATGCCTTTCATTAAAATGAATTTCCAGAGTTGATCGGGTTTATAAATTGTGGAAAAAAGAATTCGCACGTAAAACCCATCTTCTGTGTTATTGGCGTGTCCCCCGACACTATAGGAAGCGAATAAAATAAAAAAAACCCAACAGAATGCTAAAAACAGAGTCAGTAAAATTATTTCTCGTCAATACGTTATTATTATTGCCAGAGAATTTTCGCCGAATGACCGGGTTCAACACTTGTTAAACTTTTCAGTACGGTATACAAATTCATTATAACTACTTAAATATATTCTCCATCTTTAGATTATTAGCTTTCTAATGGTAGGACATCTGTGCTGTATAATGGTAGGACATCTGTGCTGTATAATCAAACACTTGACCAGAAAAATATATTTACGACTGACAGGGAAATAACACGTGAGTTATCGCCAATCAGATGGTATATTAATTGTTGATAATTGCCTAATCCTCGCTGGATAGGTGAGCGACCATATTAGGGAGGCCTGACGAATTTTACAATGATCAGCTGTTAAAAAAGACAATAGAATATATAACCAATCATTATCATAGGTCCGATAGAGTGGTCACGCCCCCTCCATCTAAGATCCTTCATACCACCTATATACACAGCCGGACTTTCTAGTTTGCATCAGTTGTTTTTACGTACGATTTATTGGAAACTATTTTAATTTGGGTCTGTGCTCTAATTAATAGCATATTAGTGTACCAGTATATGACAAGTGCATCGGTAAGACGCAGAGTAGTAGAAAAAGCATATCTTCTTGCACGTTGGAATTTCACCTTTGCATATAATTAAATCATGTGACCGGAAGTGACTTCTGACCTTGCGCATCACAAACACCGGAAACATCATCGCGCAGGTTCACGTGATTTAGTGATATGCAATGGTCAAAGGTCAACTTGTATGAAGATCCCTTTCTCTATGTCGGAACTTGTCCAAGGGGATAAATGTTCGCGTATCGGACACCCCAAGGAGGGATTCCTTATTGTACACGTACAGTCCACAGATCATGCTAAGCTTGGTTGGCTTCGAAGGTAGGTGGGGTTCCACAAAGGCTCGGGGCTTGCCAACTGTCTCTTCACTGATTGGCGCAGTAAGGGCGAATCTTTGATCGACGGGAGTGTGCATGCGCAAACATAAGTGGGACACTTTACCGGGAACGAAAGGGAAGAGAGACATTGGGGTTCACCCAACGAGACCATTGGACCCAGGCATGTGCAATAGGGTAGGGTGGGCAGGGGATTAGTGGTGCGCTCCTACGAAACTGACAGTGGGACACTTTACCGGAAATCGGAGGGAGATGAGAGGCATGAAGGTTCACCCCACGAGATTCGGGGATACAGGCATGCGTCATAGGGTATGGTGGGTTTAGGATTAGGGGTACGCATGCGCAACAGGAAGTGGGACGCTTTATCGAGAACGATATGGATGACATTACAAGCGTCTAATCCGTCATTCATAATTCAGCCGTCGTTCATTAGAGAATATCCGCGTCCATTATCCAAAGACCTATTCCATATTCCATGTAACAGTATTAGCACCAAATTCAAAAAGACAATCATAGTATACATAAACATAGGCTTGTTTCCTGCAAGAGAGAAGCGGTCAACAGTTTTCAATGATTCCGGCAAGACATCATGATGTTCCAAAAATATCAAATCCGTATCGCTGAGAGACATGGGGATTTACCCAACGAGACGCCTGGACCCAGGTATGCACCATAGGGTATGGTGGGTAGGGGATTAGGGGTACGCATGCCCAACCGCATGTGGGACGCTTCATCGAGAGCGAGAGGGGTTAGAGATACGGGTTTTTCGTCCAAGGAGACGCCTGAACTGAGCCATACGTGACAGAGTAAGGTGAGTAGGTGATTAGGAATGCACAACAGGAACTGGGACGCCTTACCGGTAACGAGATGGGTAAGTAACTCCTGGACCAAGGCATGCGCCATAGAGTAGGGTGGGTAAGGGAGTACACATGCGCAACTTGAAGTCCGACGCTATACCGAGAACGAGAGGGGTATGAGACGGCTTCCGCCAAATTGACTCCTGGGACCCAGATATGCGCCACAGGATATGGTGGGTAGGGGATTATGGGCGCGCATCTGCATCCCGATTTACCGAAGACGATAGGGGTGAGAGACTTGAGGGTTTCACCCAACAAGACTCCTGGACCCATGTATGTGCCATAGTATATCGTGAGCAGGAGATTAGCGGTGCGCATGAACCACCGGCAATGGGATGCTATACCGAGAACTAGAGGGGTAAGAGACATGGGTGTTTCACCTCACGAGACTCCTCGACACTCCTGACTGCGCCATAGGTTATGGTGACTAGAGCATCCCATTTGTGTGGACCATCATGACAAACTCTGGTTATCGTGGTCAAAATTATCCAAATATAGTGGTGGATATGTAGGCCTATATTGATTTTTCATGTCGCCTTCTGTATGCTTCATGTCCATCTAATCCCGTGGGAGATAGGACGGTGATATGGGCATGCGCAGTCACTGAGAGGTTCGTCAGGATCAGTAGTAGGGAAATACCAATTCTGGATGCGCCTACCTATACCACTGTAGGTCCAGTGATATCTCAGCATACGGAGACGGAGCAAGTTCGGTACTTTTATCCGAGTCATAATAAGCTCGTGTATGCCCAGCCCTTCATCATCACGAATTGCACGTCGCTGGAGACTGCCCTTACCAACTGGACACCTTGGAATCCTTGGAATGGGTCCACCAACAATGCCCAACACCAATGGCAGGTGAAGATGACGAAGAAGATGACAATGCACGTAGCAGGGCAGATAGAGCAACTTTGATTTGGTTGAAATTCCGGAAGAGTCAAGTAGGAGAACGGACCCGAGATGGTTGGACCAATTCGAACGGATGTTCTCGGGTGAAATTGACGGCAACTTTGGTCTCTTGTGTCACGATGTGTACGTCCGACGCAGCCCCTACCTTCTTTGCGTAGTTGGCTCGGCTAAATGGGGCCTTTTACCCACCACCCTGTTCTATGATCCGCTTTGAAAGTTACCGTGGCAGACGTGGATGAGGTGCTTACAGAGGACGAGCGGACAACACACGAGTTAAGGTGGGTTGGAACCATAGACGGCGCAATGGCAGAGCCCAATGAAATTATCAAGAAAAGGATCCCGGCACAGGATATATCCGTTGTAAATAAAGGATAGAGCCCACAGAGTGTTCTTTCATACCTACAACGAGACCAAGACCTGCCGTTGAAAGGTTCAATCGGACTTTCAAAGGATGCATATACAAATATTCCACCTAGAAGCATACGAGGCGGGATATCGATGTCCTCTCCCAGCGGGTCGAGGGTAACAATCGGGGCATTCACCTGAGTATTCAGAGAGCTGCTATCATAGTCACCGAGCAGAACGAAGCCCAAGCCCGGACATCCTCGTACAGCCCAGTTTCCAGCGCGCGATGAAGTACACCTTCCACCAAGGGAAGCACGTGAGGATCAGTAAAGTCAAGGGCAAGTTCGAGAAGACTGACGTCCCCAACTTGAGCGATGAGCACTTTGTGATCAAACGCAATATACCCTGTCACCCGTAACTGTATGAACAGGAAGACCTTCAAGGGGTGCCACTGGAAGGGACGTTTTACGAGAAGGAATCACAGTCCGTGGTAAAATCCACAGAGGACCACTACACTTTGGCAGGTATCCGAAGTCCGAAGGGCGCCGATGCAAGACGGTGCAGCTCATGAAGTGGGAAGACTGGCAGAGTGGGAAGACTGAAATTGAGTTCAGTTTACACTCAGACATGGACAAAGGGCGACTGCCATTTAAACTCCAACACGAAAAGAACAAGTGGGTGCTGTTATCATTAACTTATCATCCTGGAGGTGTTATATGGGGTGTGTTTTACGACGTGAAGACCCTCATATGTCTAATCAACGCGACATCTAGAACGCGACAACCGACCGTGAGTGGGAGCCAGACGAGTCTTGAGACCACATCCACTCTAGATAAGTTCACCAAACCCAGTGACCGCCAGACTGCCACCAAGGGCAAGGGTACATCATACCTGGTCAACACCGAGCTCCACACCAAACAACGCCTGAACGTCGACCTTTCATTTTCACCCACGTTGACCCTACAAGAATACGAGGCGGGGATTTGTTTTGACATACAGAAAGGCGTTCTTCGTACACGATGACCTTTGACAACTGCGACAAGCCTCGACGCGCATACCAGCGCCCCGACGACGCCGACCCTGTTTCACATGAAACAAATTCGGTATAGCCAGCTAGCACGTCAGCGGATCCAACTCCAACCATGGACCCCCGGTCGCCCTTCACCTGTCTTACTGCGGGGGCCGACGGGCTCAAGACATACTTCATCCAGAAGCTCGTTCAACACGCCGACAGTACGATTATCCCATCCATAGCTCGGATCGTGTGGTGTTACGGAGAATGGTAGGCGGCGTATTTCACATTCGTGGAAGGTCTGCTCACATTGACGGACTTGGAACCGGACCCCTTGGTCGACGGCGATGATCTCATGGTGGAAACAGAAGCTCGGGTCACTCAGCTCTTTACCAAAGGCAATCGTGGTCTACATTATGCAGAATTTGTTTTGTAAAACCAAAGAGCATCGGAACATTAGTTTAATGCCCACTATCTGGTGGTGTCTAAAAATCGGAGAGATACCACTCAACTGATCCACCTGGTGAGATAAATGTACCCTGGCCGAAGCCAGTTTGCATAGGAAGCCTTTGAAGACGCGACCACCCTCAGCACGGGTAGATGCTCTTCCAGCTTGAAGACAGCCAACCCTGGTCGACGATTCCCCGAGGAGACCAATCCTACCGTACAAGCCAATCTTAACATGGCATGTGGGCTTTTTGTGTACAATGAGGAATCCCGCCTGGGGGCGTCCGATACACGCACCCCCGACATGGTCAGACTTGTTCAGGCTCGTTTGTCAGCCAGACAAACTCTGATTTGTTTTGACATAGAGAAAGGGGTTCTTCATGCACGATGACCATTGACATTTGCATATCATTAAATCACGTATCCAGAAGTGACCTCTGACCCTGCACCTTGAGGTTTCTAGTGTTTGTTCTGCGCATGCGCGGGCTGACCTTGGACATTGAGGTTTCTAGTGTTTGTTCTGCGCATGAGCAGATCAAAGTTCACTTCCCAGCACGTGATTTGATGAAATTCAAAGTTCAAATGTCCACGTGCATGAAGATACTCTTTCTCAACTACAAACTGGTGTCAATACAAGCCAAGATAGTGAGATTTAGACAAAAAGTGTATCCCCTACTTCTATTTCAGCACCACCCCAGTAATCCCACTCAGAAACATCGAAAATCTGTTTCAAAATCATTTAAAAATAAAAGTGGGAATATACAGACATGGTACAAAACTCATGCTCCTCACCCACTTGGGGACACTGAAACAGTATAAAAACACTACGGTACACTAACTTGAGCAGAGAAGATATGGCCTTCAATCCAGTAAATTTAGTTACTGTTCGAACTAACAATTTATTTCCAAATGCTTGTTGCAATTTGTGGGAACAAAACAATTCTACCATGGAAATGAAATTGTTCCATCCAGCTACAGTATTAATTTCCTATTTTATTGGCAAGGCAATTGGATAACTGACACACAGATAGTACACGGATTTATAGCGATGATTATGCCATGGGTATTGGGTTTGGCAACAAACTGTACCTAGTGGAGTATCGGTGGCTGTCAGCCGTTCGGGTGATCAGTCCCTCTGCTGCGACAACGCCTGGAGCTCCTAAATTCAGCTCATACCGGTTGTCACAATTCGAAGTGTGAACAGAGATCGTCTTGTGTCAGTCCGACATGCAGCCCCTACAAACTATTTCATGATTCTGTTTATCTATTGAATGATAGAATTATAAAATTTCTTTTGGGTGAGTGAGTGACTGAATAGAATTTAACGTCGCTTTCAACAATATTTCAGCTATATCGCGACGAACCAACTAAGCACCACCCAGCCAAGTTGCGTTCCTGCTACTTCAAAGAAGAAATCTTTGAAGCAGCATGGAACCAGACACCCTCCATCCACCCTATAAAACGGGAGGACCCTATAAAAATGGAGGACAGCACACAAGATACAGACAGGACGCTTACATGATGCAATAAAGACAAGTGATATTACAGTGCTAGAGATCGGGGCGGCATGTCGGACTAGTCTTGTGTATGAAAATGGGAAAGATTGGCCCAGTTTCTAATGTCATTTGGCCACAATTTCAGATGAAGGTATAACAAAAGTATAGAACGACAAATTTTTTAATGCATAATTGGCCAATATCAGTGTGAAAGTTATTGAGAAAATACGAAGAGATTTTTTTACATATGTATGCTGTGTGCGGGTTCCCGAAAGGTTGGGTTCTGAATTGGCCAAATAGAGTTATCTCCCTGGAAAAACATTTTTATGTCGCATACCTAACATCACTTCGACTTCGGGCTACGATTTAAAAGCTGTCGTAACCTGTCGAATTCTAATATACCATCTTCCCTGTGCAGATTATTTATAGTCTATTACCAATAACAGCCGAAGCAAGAGGTTAACCTATTTACCTTGGGGTCATCACGTATCAAGTTAAATATCATACTAACGTTCCATCAGTACTGGGTAAGTGTTCGAACTGGTTGTGTGAATATTCCAAGGGATACCACATCCAGTGTATAAAATTGCTAGCCCGTCATGCTCTACCACATTTGCATCCATATAAGACTCTATTGGGACGACTGTAGCAATGCATTCTGTAATGAACATATCAAATGTGTACGATATGGGTAATTTTCTTTCGGTGAAATTTACCGATAATAGCCGAGTTTAATAATGATTTTAAAGACTGATTTTTTCAAAATGATTATTTTGATCAAGATTTCACATCATTTGCCTCCAAATATTTCCCGGATGTTAACTTTGTAATTAGAGTTACCACGCTCCGTCCCTAAGGTAATACCTTGATTTGACAGTTTTTAAACATTCTTAATTCCCTTCTTTCACCAGAGAACAAAATTATAATCGAGATATTTCGCGATTGGTTTAACATGTATGTTTTAATATATCCCAGCGTCATGCACCACAGTATGCATTTTTTCTTTTCAGTTTCCAGAATAGCTCGAATACATACATTTGAATAATCTGTTGATAGAGATAACAGTGGAGAAATTGTTCTTTACGCCCTTATATTTCTATAGCACTGAAACAGTTAGTTAGTGAGTTAGGGTTTAACGTCGCACTCAGCAGTATTCCGGCTATATAGCGACGATATAACTAACTACGATATGATTACCTGGACATGTGCAACTATCCATGTACAGTAATCATGTAGAGGAATTTGATCTTCCCATTGTGGCAACAGCCATGTTACAATACTCATGCTGCTCACCCACACCGAAACAGTACAAAAATACTACGGTACACTAACTTGAGCAGAGACGATATGGCTTTAAATCCATTGAATTTAGTTACTGTTCCAAATAAAGACTTATTTCTAAATGCTTATGAAAATTTGTGTGAACAAAACAGATCTGCCATGGACATTAAATTGTTCTATCCATCTACAGTATTAATTTTCCATTTTATTGGCAAGACAATTGAATAACTGACACAGAGATAGTACAGCGATGTTTATTCCATGGGTATTGGATTTGGTAACAAACTTTACCTAATGGAGTATCGGTGGCTGTCAACCGTTCGGGTGATCAGTCCCTCTGCTGCGACAACGCCAGGAGCTCCTTAATTCAGTTCATACCGGTTGTCACAATTCGATTGTTGTCACAATTGAACAAAGATCGTCTTGTGTCAGTCCGAGATGCAGCCTCTACAAACTATTTCGTGATTCTGTTTATCTATTGAATGATAGAATCATAAAATATCTTTGGGGGCGGCATGTCGGACTAGTCTTGAAAATGAAGATGGGAAAGATTGGCCCAGTTTATGTCATTTGGCCACAATTTCAGATGAAGGTATAACAAAAGTATAGGACGACAATTTTTTTAATGCATAATTGGCCAATATCGATGTGAAAGTTCTTGAGAAAATACGAAGAGATTGTTTACATATGTATCGGTGCTGTGTGCGGGTTCCCGAAAGGTTGGGTTCTGAATTGGCCAAATGGCGTTATCTCCCTGGAAAAACATTTTTATGTCGCATACCTGACCTTGTCTAGCTGAGAAACGTAGCTTTCACTTCGACTTAAGGCTACGGTTTAAAATCTTTCGTAAACTGTCGAATTCCAAATAGACCATCTTCTCTGGGCAGATTGTTTATAGTCTATTGCCAACAACAGCCGAAGCAAGAGGTCAACCTATTTACCTTGGAGTCATCACGTATCAAGTTAAATATTATACTAACGTTCCATCAGTACCAGATAAGTGTTATTCTGAATTATTTCTGAATTGTATAGAAATCGGTCATATACAGATTGACATTTTGGCACCAGTGTTATATCGTGCTCTTAGCAAACTTAAAAAAACCCCTTCTGCCTGACAGAAACCATTGCTCGCTTTACTCACTTAGCACATTACCCGTAGGATGAGTCTCCCCCAACAATGCCCTCTCCTACCCTACAGACAAGATCATATTACTACACAGATACTGTATTAGATACAAATCTAGAGAGCTTTGATGGAAATGCTCTGACAACTCGTATATTGGTAATTGGTGAGCTGTGTCGCTGTGACAAATGACGGCATTTAACACAAAAGACTAGTCTGTAAAGATCATTTGAACAACCCAGAGCTACCACCTGTGGACCATCACGAAGAAAGAAATTTGGACAACCCGAATCTACCTCCTGTGGTCTAACACGAGAAGGAGCATTTGGACAACCCGGAGCTACCACCAGTAAACTAACACGAGGAGGAGCATTTGGACAACCGGGACCTACCACCTGTGGACTAACACGAGAAGGACCATTTGGATAACCCGGAGTTTCTACTTGTGAACCATCAGGTGGAGGAACCTGCAGACAGCCAAGAGACACCACCTTAGCCAACCAAGAAGGTCCATTGGAAGGCAAACTCCAGGAAATAGCCAGGTGTATACTGCATCATGGATGCATGCCCTTTGGCTCACCTGCTAGACGAGAGGGGAATGAAGATAAAGCAATCAATCTAGTAGCCCTTCAGTCAGTTTTTGTCTTGACCGCCTAAAGGATGGAAGATGATGTCCCCTGATGTGAAAAAGCTGAACGGGCAGCAGATAGCATTTCACAATAGATTTGCAGGCCCACGTTTTCGTCAGCAGATCTAGGACCCATCTGTTGGATAAGTGCAGCATGTGGACATGCACTGTCAAGACAACTCTGAAGTCTGGGAGAACTGACACTTTGGCAGTCGGGAATAAAGTTCGTTTTCTTAGCTACCAAGCTGTACTCTAGATAGCTCTGACAGAGGATACACCTGAACCAGAGCAGATAAATATCCTAGAGATGTTCGAGGAGATGATCCAGGAATTTATATGGGAAGGGTGTAATGCAGCCCCCACCTCACCGATGGGCAGTTGCGGTACGAAACAATCATGTTCGGGACATCCTAACAATTTGAATCAAGAAATTTCGGGATATAAATTAGAGTTGAGAGTGGGATGAAATAATTATAAATATAATGTGCACTATGCACTATAAACTTCACATCATCAACGATCTAGTATGCTGAACATATTTTAGAGCGCCATATTGTTTTTGTTCACAAGAGACAACCTTCAACCTGACCTTATATTCTGAACAATATAACTTTATATTACTATTTTGTGTTTTGCTAAAGTTAATTGAACTAGGCATCCATGGTTAGGAGAGCGGATGACAAATATAGCGACAGATATTACCTTTTATATTTTGACTATTTTGCGGCAAATTGATACGCTCGCCAAATTTCGTCTACTAAATTACGTTGATCCTGAATTGCTCGACAAAATTTTTACATTATTTTACTGATTTACTGATGTATGTATTGATCTGAATATCCCCTGAATCTCGGATAACTGTAGATTCTTTCTCAGATTTATTGTTATGAATGGCTAAACGTGAGAGTTATTTTATCACAAATTCAACCGTACTTCCCTTACTTACCGAAGTATGGCCTGTCACCATGTTGTTTAGGTCGGCAGCCTGTGTGAAACTAGGGAGCTGTTGCATATCTGTGCATATTTTACATAAATATTGATGTCATTTGTTCTAGTAGTTAAAAAGCTCTCCATATATGCTTAGTTCTCCTTTCACAATTCAGGCAAATTCTTATACTGTTCTGTGGGAAATAGTTCTCAGATTTCGTGGCTGACAGGATTCTCGTTGTTTCATTGGTTAATAGTAACCATGTGACATATAGCGAAAGCCTATAACTACCAGGGAGAACGCAGGTAATAGTAGATCTCCGCCAGCTCTCATTGTGATAACATTCGCGCCTTACCTTACAGGTACATTCTCGACTCATAACGCGATTATAATTACAAGCGTCTAGTCCGTCATCCATAATTCAGCCGTCGTCCATTAGAGAATATCCGCGTCCATAATCCAAAGACCTATCCCATATTCCGTATAACAGTATTAGCACCAAATTCAAAAAGACAATCATAGTATACATAAACATAGGCTTGTTTCCTGCAAGAGAGAAGCAGTCAACAGTTTTCAATGATGCCGGCAAGACATCATGATGTCTCCAAAAATATCAAACTATCGCTGATCAGTATTCTTAATCCATAATTGTTGTAAAGTCGTCATCTAAAGAATGATGTATCTCTCAGCCACGCTTGATTGTGACTGTTCATATGAGTACCATGAGGATCTTGAAGTACATGGGTTCATACGGCCCCTAGCCCCGGGTTAAGCGGAATTAGACACAAGTTACGAAACGTAACGCCATAGATCTTGCACGCTACGTTCGTATTTTTTATCAGCATGCGATATGTATCGCCAAATTTGAGAAACTTTGAGTGGAGGCGTTTGGTGGAATAGCCCTGTTTTATAAGTTTCTGTAACAAAGTTTTGTGACGTTGATTAAAATCGTCACATTTAACACAGGATCTAGCAAATGCTACTAAGCGAGATATGTATACGCCATATGCAGGTCCCACTGGAATATTACTGTCCAGAAAGGGATAGTTTACGATGTCGAAATTGTAATCGTCTCTTTTGTCATAAAGTCGACGAGAGAGAATGCCCGCTTCATTTTTATAGAGATATAGATCTAAATATGATGTGCATAGATATAGATATAAATATAATAACTTATGAAATAATCAAGATGGGCTTAGCAGGGCCTCCCGTCACACTGGCGACCAAATATAACACAACAAAATAACTGATAATCAGTCAACATATTTATTGGAAAACTCAACCATATATGGACTTATGGTGGTGTTATGTGTACATGTAGTTCAGTAAATGTTAATTTGGATGTGAATCTACAGTTCAGCGTTGGTGTTATACTTCTAACAACCTACCCACCCAGATCTATTACAATATCAAAATCTATGTTTCCACACCTAGATAATATCCACATCTATATAATATCCACATATTTCTTGGATTGCGGGATATTTGAAGTGAATCCTTATTAAGACAGGGATGCTCGAAGTGAATCTTTATTGGATGGAGGAATGCTTGAGAACAATCTTGATTGAAAGAGAGATAATTAAAGGGGAATTTTTAAGGTGGACGGAAAGATTGTTTATGAATGTTGTAATCGTTAAAGTAAACGGTACACCCCAAAGTCCATACCCTGTTCTCTCTGCAATAAAGAAAGCAAAGTATCTCGATTTTAGCTTAGAAGACTACACACAAATGATACAAGTTTTACACAATTTCAATTTCAATACATTGTGCCAAAAGTAACAGACAGTCCTCATGGGGGAAAGTACAATAGACAAACATAAATACATGTCCAAACGACAATATTGTGGTAAGTTTAGACACTTACCTAGGCCAACGTCGACTGTAACACAGGCAATTGTATGGTTTAGGCACTTGTGTGGAGTTGAATAGAGTGGCCAACGGGAGGTAACTCTGATAACAGATAACTCCGGAGGGAATGTAGATATCACTACAATATGTTTTGTTATCATGAGGTGATAAAAGTGTTCAGTTTCTGGTAAAACAGTACTAAAACATGGCAGTGTGACTATGCGTCACAGGACCTACGAAGTAAGGTAGGCATTAGGACAGGCACTGAGCTCTTGGCAATGCCACCCCCCCCCTCCCCCCCAGCCCCAAGTTGAAATCCTGCCTATATTAAGATGGGCACATGCAGCCCAAGTCAGAATCACCAGAGATTTTCATCAAAAATTACCAGAAATTTTCGATTAAAACAGTATTGAATATTTTGTTGAAGATTAAAAGTGATGGGATTGAATGAATAGTTTACCAGTTACTGTGCTGATGTGAATCTGTGACACACCAACACACTCTATGGCAGTGATTCTGTGACACACCAACACACTCCGTGGCAGCGATTCTGTATCCCTTAATCAAGGAATCAAAATTTGGAATGACAAGAAAAATTTAGACATAATTACACATGTAATGTTTTTGTTTAAATTATATCCCAGTGTGATATATAGTCAATATTTAAGAAGTACAATTAAAGTTACTTTATCTAGTTAAATTCTACCCAAAGAAAATAAATTAAGACCCTTTTAACATGCCGTCAATGCCAGATGTTGAGTTTTATACAGCTGTAAATCAGGGCTCTGGGTGCATATATCATGTTTCCATACCCTTAATGCACACAACAGCGGCAAAACAAAGCCTCCTTGAACAACCTATCTTTATACATGAAATTCTTAACCCAGAAAATACCATTCTCTCTCAAAAGAAAACAATTTACGTCAGGGAGGCCTTTTTTATTAAGCTAATTTTGTTAGGTAGGGGCCTACTTAGATTCAATAATTGTCATGAAATTTCTTTGGTTATATCTTAATTGCAACTATGTTTGTTCCTCAAACCTAACATGCTTGAGCTATGCATGTATAACACACTTTCATTTGAGAGTCCAGACATTCCACCATTCATGTGAACAAATTGTACTCAACATGGAATAATTAAATTCACACTACCCATTTCTACAGTATCAATACTATGTTACTATCTGTAGCAGTTGAAACCCAGTAAAACTTAAGCAATTAAAACCAGTAAAGAAATTTGTCTGTTGAATAACAGAAAATATGGTATGGAGATTTGAATGAGTAAACTACTAAACAACTTACATGATACCAACAAAATGTCCCAACACAAGCTGATAAATTCCTTGGGTGGCTTGCAGGACAGGTTTGTTTCACCCTCAGTAAATTTTATCATTGTTGCTCACAGGCTAATCTGAAGGATGATACCAGATCTTTCGATGTTCTGCTGGGTTATTGCTTCAGGCTGACTTAATTGGTTGATGTAGGATATTTCATCATCAGTGGCAATTTGACCTAAATTTGAAGCCTGCATGATTTGGTCTGTGATGAAATGTTTGGATGTGAAATAGGATACACGTTAAAGGCCTCAGTTTACATATATGTATAACAATATACTGAATTGTGTGTATTAAGAATGGCAAGTTGCCTGGTAATAGCAGTGTAGATAAATGCACTAACAAATGATGGAAAATTAGCATTTCCTATTTCATAAAAACAATTACGAATGGCATATCCCACCACTGTGTATACAGTGAAACATACAGCCAAGGCTTCCCGATGGGCATGACAGTGTACTCGCTGAGCCATCAATAAATAATAAAAAAAATAATTATAAATCAAATTTTGATCAGAATTCGGTCAACTCGTAACAATGCCCTAATGCACGTTCATGCCAAAAATCAAGGTTCTAATGTCAACGGTTCTCCTTATTTTGCCGACGAAAGGATTCGGATGGACTGACTGACTGACTGACTGACTCATTACCGGACAATTTGCGATCTGTAGCCTACTTCGTAGGAATATACAGGTGTTGCTATACTAGCCTGACTAGTTTTAATTATTCTAAATCACTCTGGCCAGACCATTTTCCTCACTTAAAAGCTGTGATACACAAATTTTGAAACGGCATTAGACAAGTTACAGGGGAGATCAAGAAGCAATACAAATACTCATTGATTGGACCAGAAGATCATTCTAGCAAGAAGTGCCATTCATCTTCTATTTCGCAGAGGATACTTTTTAGCATATTCGACTAGATAGGGGAGTATGGAGTATCGCCCGATTCTATTTCTAGAATTAGGAATGAATTTTAAAATACTTAATATAATAGACTAAAACAGGAGATAAATGTACTAAAGGAGATGTATGTGTATGATCAACACTACAGTGATATTTATACATGACGAGAGCATCAATACAACATCCTGCTCGACGCAGTTGGAGCAATGATTGTCCATGTATCGCCCAAATATCCCATGCGCAGCCAAAATGCCTTTTCTCTACTAATCATTGACTGCGCATGCGTACCATGAAGTCCCCGTCAACGTGAACATGCAACGCCCTAGCCTTAGTCTACAAGCTAGGAGCTTCAATACGACACCCTGCACGGCCCATTTGGATCAAGGATGCGCATAAGCCTGAAATCCGCGCCTGTCTGTGCAGTGACCAGCTGATGACCAGTTACTGATTCGTATAATTTCACTTTGCACTACATTTTAACACAGGTGAATGTTTTGAACTGGTGATAACTAACATAATTTTATACATATGAACTATATTTTCCCAGTGTTCAAAGAAAGTGTTATTATTCTTAGAAAAATGTATAATTTGGCAAATATTACACTGACAGATATGCTCCTTGGGGACCATATTACTAAAAAAGAATATTTATATATGACTGATCCGAGTCAACACCGTCCTAGAGTATTTTATTTGCTACCAAAGATACACAAAGACATCTACTCGTGGCCCCAACCTCGAATGCCGAAGGGGAGACCCATTGTGTCCGACTCTGGAAGTGAATCAGCTAGGGTAACTGAGTACCTAGACCTGTGTCTTAACACTATTTCTCAACAGCATGCCAGTTATCTCCGGGATACACCCCATTTCCTTGATATTTTATCGTTCTCTTCCAATATTTTTCTCTTTCCATTAAATCCTTATACACTAATATTGCCACTGACGATGGCTTCCAGATTATAGCTGATACATTAGCAAAAAATCTGTCTACCCGTCGGAACGATTCATTGTTCATGCAGTTACTTAATATTTCTCTTAATCACAATGATATTGTCTTCGACTATTCTGGCTATCTTCAAATTGAAGGGACGGCTATGGGCAAGCGTTCTGGGCACAGCTATGCTAACATATATATGGCAAAATAAGGCTTTCTTACAATGCCCTATTAAACCACTTCTTTGGAAATGCTATATGGACGACATCTTTGGAATTTGAGGCGGTAGTACTGACGAATTGCATGTTTTCGTTGATATTTTGAACTCACAAACCCCAATATCCGCTTACAGAATAACCTGCAGTTACATTCTCTTCCATTTCTCGATGTTATGGTTTATGAAGGCAGCCGATTCAATTCCACGGGAATTTAAGATACAAAGGTTTATTTCAAGCCCACAGACAGCCACCAGTTGCTGCATCGGAGTTCCTTTCATCCGTATTATACTTTCCCGGCCATTATACCGGTGCTAGGGGCCGTGTGGTCATGTCACCCAAGTTGCCACATGAACAGGTACAATAAAACATATATAGATACAACACATAAAACTAATCGTTAGATTTTTGGTATGCGCTTTAGAATAGGTTAACCAGGAGACTATACTGTGAAGTCATGTGGCTCTGTCAGTATGTCGGCACCTCTTCCCACTCTCTCCTTATAGGTGTTGTAATTCTCAAATCGCAGTTTTTTTTCCTTTTTTTGTGCATTTGTAATAATGTGTGCGATTACCAGTCGGCTTGCTCTATTGTGATTCAGGCTCTAAGAAAAAGAGGCTACTCTGATCGTAAACTTCGGAAAATTAAAACCGATGTGATTCAACCCTTCTACTCACCAAAGCGTCAAAAATTACCAGAACGATCTTCACATCTGTCTCTAATCATATAGTATAATAAATACTGGTCCTAGGGGGCCACACCTGCAATAACACTGGTGAAAACCCAGACTCCTACTTGCCCGTTTTGTTTTCTAGGTTATACCTAGTATTTATTGTTTAGTATCTGCGGGTGCAAGTTTCGGGTTATTTTAGGTCGAAAATTCTTATTTCTGACCAGCGAAACCCTCATCAGGGAGCCTATACGCATTGACCGTTATGGTCAGATTTTATTTTTTCAGTATTTCACTCATGCTTTTACCCCGCCTATAGCATAATTGTGGCTGGCTGATAAAGTTTTTGGCATATTTGTTTGTGATCCAGTATTTCTTTAAGATCCCTTTCAGCCATTTCGTGTATGGATTGAAAGTCGTTATGACGCATACGTCGTTTCAGTACAGACTTATTCTGTATGCCCTCGTTCCTCTTGGGGTATTTGTTTCTGTCGGTAATTTCCGAGGTAGAGTATCCTCTCTTTTTAAGCTTTTGCTTGAAGTATTCTGACTAGTCTATGTAGTCTGCAGTATTATTGCAGTTTCGTATACCTATCTTTCAGTTCTCCCGTAATGTGCTGATTTACTGTGCAGGTATTTGTAGGTTTCAGATAGCTTTGTTTAGCATTTCACATCAAGTATTTGGTCAGTCGAATGTCTTTCCCCTTGAAAACGGCAATGTGTAGATAATTCGCCTCGTTTTCAGATATTTCATACGTGAATTTCAATGGAGTATGTGCGTTATTAGCCATCTCAAAGAAACTCTACGCTACGGCTTTATTTGCCTGTAGTAGTATGAAGCCATCATCCCGAAAAGTTTGTGTAATATAATCATTTCTTTGTGTGGGAATGTGGCAATTAGCTGATTGATATGCTTATATATCGCTATATCGCACAGTTCCGGGGAAGGGACTGTTCCCCGTGGTGCTAGTTCAGTTAGCTTTGTTTAGGATTTCACATCAAGTATTGAGTCAGTCAAATATCTCTTCCCCTTGAAAACGGCAACGTCTAGATAATTCGCCTCGTTTTCAGATATTTCATACGCGAATTTCAATAGAGGATGTGCGTTATTAGCCATCTCAAAGAAATTCTCAGCTACGGCTTATTTGGCTGTAGTAGTATGACGCCATCATCCCGAAAAGTTTGTGTAACATAATCATTTCTTTGTGTGGGAATGTGGCAATTAGCTGATTGATATGCTTGTATATCGCTATATCGCACAGTTCCAGGGAAGGGACTGCTCTCCGTGATACTCCGACAATATGTCTGAAGTGTTAGTCCTGAAACATGAATTCATTCTCTTCAAGACTCAATCGTGCTATTTCAAGCAACAGATCGATGGGAGATTTTTGGATATTATAATCCATGTTTTCGTAGGTAGTCAGATCACTTCTGAGTGCTTCTCGGATTTCATTGGATCCGAGGTTTGTATATAACGAGGTAATGTCATACGTAATAAGCAACGTATCAGTAGGTATTCGACGTTTTTCAATCTCATTAGTGATTTCTGAGGTATCGGCTGAGTAGGTTTCTCGTTCCCACACTATGGGGATAAGAAGAAATCCAGGTAGCGCCCTAGTTTTTCAGTAGGGGCCCCGCATTGAGGTAGCTCCGGTTTTACAGGATCAAGTTTTTTAATTGCCTCTTCTACCTTGTGTATTATTGATAGGAGATATGGTGTAGGCTTCCTGGTCGAAACTTTCAGCAGAAAATTCAAAGTCTAAGGACTAAGAACTCCATTAGCATTCAACCTAGCGACTGTCTGTAGTACCGTACCATTTTCATGATGTTTTCCATATTCATGGATTTTATGTCGGTATAATGTATACCATCGTACAGCTGTCTTTGCGCTTCCACTATGTAGTCCTTTTTATAAGAATTACGGTGGTATTGTTTTTATCAGCTCGTCCTTCTGTGCACAAGTTATATTCTTTGTGTTTGAGAAAGCGAGAAAAATGACGGCTGGTAATAGCCTTCTTCTTTAGTTTCCGTCTAGCCATATTGTCTATGGGTACTGAATATCTCTCCGTGGCTTTGTGCCGTGTAAAGAGATGGCCGGGCATTGGCAAATGTATAGGCTATATACCTAGCAGGTGTTCTCTGATAGGACAGAAATGTTTCTGGTGTGCGCTGATTGGTCCACTCTTTGGTGAATCTCATTGGATAATTTTGGCGCTCACACAGGGCTGCATTGTTTGCTGCAATCCCCTCTTTTTGCTCAAGCTCCGGTCAGTTTACCCATCAGTGTGGCACAGCCAGTGTATAGGCTGATTGAGACAGAGATAAATATATTTTCTCGATTTGGCGAGCCTGTATTAAAAGCGCAGCTGTCTGTTCAGTACAGTGTAGGCGAATTAGTGTATATCGCACCTCTCAGAATGTATTAAAATAAACATGTATAATGTAGTATTCAGACTGACACAGTATAATTAACTTGTATGTCAGACTCATACTGCATTAGCTGCATTGATTTCTAACGTCCTTCTGTGCACAAGATTATATTCTTTGTGTTTGAGAAAACGAGAAATTTGACAGCTGGTTTTTGCTTTCTTCTCCAGTTTCCGTCTAGCCATATTGTCTATGGGTATAGAGAATATCTCTCCGTGGCTTTGTGCCGTGTAAAGAGATGATATTATATGGGCAATATGGCGCAATAACAAAGTACCTGCTGGTTTGTTTAGCACATGCAGATAAACCATATGACAATGGAGGCCGAGGTCTCTTATCAAGACAACGGTATATGCGGCTTTAGATATCTGCTGGTTTGTATAGCACATACAGATATACCGGAAATATGACAATGGAGGCAAGTCTAGCAGGACAGTAATAATTGTCTTCTGTTTTGACTGGAGGTATAGTTCACCACGGGCAATCATGGTCGGGTCTGGGTAATTCCACAGAAATTACTACAAGGATCAAAGAAGGCCAAAGGTCAACTTCGATACACGTGTTGAACCAGCGAGACACGAAGTCAAGTCATATAGTATAATAAATACTGGTCCTAGGGGGCCACACCTGCAATAAGACTGATGAAAAAACCAGTAAAACCTGAGCTACCTCAATGCGGGGCCCCTACTGAAAAACTAGGGCGCTACCTGGATTTCTTCTTATCCCCATAGTGTGGGAACGAGAAACCTACTCAGCCGATACTTCAGTATTCATCAATGAGATTGTACAACGTCGGATACCAACTGATACGTTACTTATTACGTATGACATTACCTCGTTATACACGAACCTCGGATTCAATGAAATCCTAGAAGCACTAAAAAGTGATCTGACTACCTATACGAAAACATGGATTATATATCCAAAAACCTCCCATCGATCTGTTGCTTGAAATAGCACGATTGATTCTTGAAAAGTATGAATTCAGGTTTCAGGACTAACACTTCAGACATATTGTCGGAGCATCACGGGGAGCAGTCCCTTCCCTGGAACTGTGCGATATAGCGATATACAAGCATATCAATCAGCTAATTGCCACATTCCCACACAAAGAAATGATTATATTACACAAACTTTTCGGGATGATGGCTTCATACTGCTACAGGCAAATAAAGCCGTAGCTTAGAGTTTCTTTGAGATGGCTAATAACGCACATCCTCTATTGAAATTCACGTATGAAATATCTGAAAACGAGGCGAATTATCTAGACGTTGCCGTTTTCAAGGGGAAGAGATATTTGACTGACTCAATACTTGATGTGAAATCCTAAACAAAGCTAACTGAATAAGCACCACGGGGAGCAGTCCCTTCCCCGGAACTGTGCGATATAGCTATATATAAGCATATCAATCAGCTAAGTGCCACATTCCCACACAAAGAAATGATTATATTACACAAACTTTTCGGGATGATGGCTTCATACTACTACAGGCAAATAAAGCCGTAGCTGAGAGTTTCTTTGAGATGGCTAATAACGCACATACTCCATTGAAATTCACGTATGAAATATCTGAAAACGAGGTCAATTATCTAGACGTTGCCGTTTTCAAGGGGAAAAGATGTTCGACTGACTCAATACTTGATGTGAAATGCTAAACAAAGCCAACTGAAACCTACAAATACCTATACAGCAAATCAGCACATTACGGGAGAACTGAAAGATATGTATACGAAACTGCAATAATACTGCAGACTACATAGACTAGTCAGAATACTTCAAGCAAAAGCTTAAAAAGAGAGGATACTCTACCTCGGAAATTACCGACAGAAACAAATACCTCAAGAGGAACGAGGGCATACAGAATAAGTCTGTACTGAAACGACGTATGCGTCATAACAACTTTCAATCCATACACGAAATGGCTGAAAGGGATCTTAAAGAAATACTGGATCACAAACAAACATGCCGAAAACTTTACCAGCCAGCCACAATTATGCTATAGGCGGGGTAAAAGCATCAGTGAAATACTGAAAAAATAAAAAATCTGACCATAACGGTCAATGCGTATAGGCTCCCTGATGAGGGTTTCGCTGGTCAGAAATAAGAATTTTCGACCTAAAATAACCCGAAACTTGCACCCACAGATACTAAACAATGAATACTAGGTATAACCTAGAAAACAAAACGGGCAAGTAGGAGTCTGGGTTTTCACCAGTGTTATTGCAGGTGTGGCCCCCTAGGACCAGTATTTATTATACTATATGACTTGACTTCGTGTCTCGCTGGTTCAACACGTGTATCGAAGTTGACCTTTGGTCTTCTTTGATCCTTGTAGTAATTTCTGTGGAATTACCCAGACCCGACTATGATTGCCCGTGGTGAACTATACCTCCAGTCAAAACAGAAGACAATTATTACTGTCCTGCTAGACTTGCCTCCATTGTCATATTTCCGGTATATCTGTATGTGCTATACAAACCAGCAGATATCTAAAGCCGCATATACCGTTGTCTTGATAAGAGACCTCGGCCTCCATTGTCATATGGTTTATCTGCATGTGCTAAACAAACCAGCAGGTACTTTGTTCTTGCGCCATATAATATCATCTCTTTACACGGCACAAAGCCACGGAGAGATATTCACTATACCCATAGACAATATGGCTAGACGGAAACTGGAGAAGAAAGCAAAAACCAGCTGTCAAATTTCTCGTTTTCTCAAACACAAAGAATATAATCTTGTGCACAGAAGGACGTTAGAAATCAATGCAGCTAATGCAGTATGAGTCTGACATACAAGTTAATTATACTGTTCAGTCTGAATACTACATTATACATGTTTATTTTAATACATTCTGAGAGGTGCGATATACACTAATTCGCCTACACTGTACTGAACAGACAGCTGCGCTTTTAATACAGGCTCGCCAAATCGAGAAAATATATTTATCTCTGTCTCAATCAGCCTATACACTGGCTGTGCCACACTGATGGGTAAACTAACCGGAGCTTGAGCAAAAAGAGGGGATTGCAGCAAACAATGCAGCCCTGTGTGAGCGCCAAAATTATCCAATGAGATTCACCAAAGAGTGGACCAATCAGCGCACACCAGAAACATTTCTGTCCTATCAGAGAACACCTGCTAGGTATATAACCTATACATTTGCCAATGCCCGGCCATCTCTTTACACGGCACAAAGCCACGGAGAGATATTCAGTACCCATAGACAATATGGCTAGACGGAAACTAAAGAAGAAGGCTATTACCAGCCGTCATTTTTCTCGCTTTCTCAAACACAAAGAATATAATCTTGTGCACAGAAGGACGAGCTGATAAAAACAATACCACCGTAATTCTTATAAAAAGGACTACATAGTGGAAGCGCAAAGACAGCTGTACGATGGTATACATTATACCGACATAAAATCCATGAATATGGAAAACACCATGAAAATGGTACGGTACTACAGACAGTCGCTAGGTTGAATGCTAGTGGAGTTCTTAGTCAGAGACTTTGAATTTTCGGCTGAAAGTTTCGACCAGGAAGCCTACACCATATCTCCTACCAATAATACATAAGGTAGAAGAGGCTATTAAAAAACTTGATCCTGTAAAACCTGAGCTACCTCAATGCGGGGACCCTACTGAAAAACTAGGGCGCTACCTGGATTTCTTCTTATCCCCATAGTGTGGGAACGAGAAACCTACTCAGCCGATACTTCAGTATTCATCAATGAGATTGTACAACGTCGGATACCAACTGATACGTTACTTATTACGTATGACATTACCTCGTTATACACGAACCTCGGATTCAATGAAATCCTAGAAGCACTAAAAAGTGATCTGACTACCTATACGAAAACATGGATTATATATCCAAAAACCTCCCATCGATCTGTTGCTTGAAATAGCACGATTGATTCTTGAAAAGTATGAATTCAGGTTTCAGGACTAACACTTCAGACATATTGTCGGAGCATCACGGGGAGCAGTCCCTTCCCTGGAACTGTGCGATATAGCGATATACAAGCATATCAATCAGCTAATTGCCACATTCCCACACAAAGAAATGATTATATTACACAAACTTTTCGGGATGATGGCTTCATACTGCTACAGGCAAATAAAGCCGTAGCTTAGAGTTTCTTTGAGATGGCTAATAACGCACATCCTCTATTGAAATTCACGTATGAAATATCTGAAAACGAGGCGAATTATCTAGACGTTGCCGTTTTCAAGGGGAAGAGATATTTGACTGACTCAATACTTGATGTGAAATCCTAAACAAAGCTAACTGAATAAGCACCACGGGGAGCAGTCCCTTCCCCGGAACTGTGCGATATAGCGATATATAAGCATATCAATCAGCTAATTGCCACATTCCCACACAAAGAAATGATTATATTACACAAACTTTTCGGGATGATGGCTTCATACTACTACAGGCAAATAAAGCCGTAGCTGAGAGTTTCTTTGAGATGGCTAATAACGCACATACTCCATTGAAATTCACGTATGAAATATCTGAAAACGAGGTCAATTATCTAGACGTTGCCGTTTTCAAGGGGAAAAGATGTTCGACTGACTCAATACTTGATGTGAAATGCTAAACAAAGCCAACTGAAACCTACAAATACCTATACAGCAAATCAGCACATTACGGGAGAACTGAAAGATATGTATACGAAACTGCAATAATACTGCAGACTACATAGACTAGTCAGAATACTTCAAGCAAAAGCTTAAAAAGAGAGGATACTCTACCTCGGAAATTACCGACAGAAACAAATACCTCAAGAGGAACGAGGGCATACAGAATAAGTCTGTACTGAAACGACGTATGCGTCATAACGACTTTCAATCCATACACGAAATGGCTGAAAGGGATCTTAAAGAAATACTGGATCACAAACAAACATGCCGAAAACTTTACCAGCCAGCCACAATTATGCTATAGGCGGGGTAAAAGCATCAGTGAAATACTGAAAAAATAAAAAATCTGACCATAACGGTCAATGCGTATAGGCTCCCTGATGAGGGTTTCGCTGGTCAGAAATAAGAATTTTCGACCTAAAATAACCCGAAACTTGCACCCACAGATACTAAACAATGAATACTAGGTATAACCTAGAAAACAAAACGGGCAAGTAGGAGTCTGGGTTTTCACCAGTGTTATTGCAGGTGTGGCCCCCTAGGACCAGTATTTATTATACTATATGACTTGACTTCGTGTCTCGCTGGTTCAACACGTGTATCGAAGTTGACCTTTGGTCTTCTTTGATCCTTGTAGTAATTTCTGTGGAATTACCCAGACCCGACCATGATTGCCCGTGGTGAACTATACCTCCAGTCAAAACAGAAGACAATTATTACTGTCCTGCTAGACTTGCCTCCATTGTCATATTTCCGGTATATCTGTATGTGCTATACAAACCAGCAGATATCTAAAGCCGCATATACCGTTGTCTTGATAAGAGACCTCGGCCTCCATTGTCATATGGTTTATCTGCATGTGCTAAACAAACCAGCAGGTACTTTGTTCTTGCGCCATATTGCCCATATAATATCATCTCTTTACACGGCACAAAGCCACGGAGAGATATTCACTATACCCATAGACAATATGGCTAGACGGAAACTGGAGAAGAAAGCAAAAACCAGCTGTCAAATTTCTCGTTTTCTCAAACACAAAGAATATAATCTTGTGCACAGAAGGACGTTAAGAAATCAATGCA
This sequence comes from Hanleya hanleyi, assembly GCA_036873755.1. Lineage (NCBI taxonomy): Eukaryota > Metazoa > Mollusca > Polyplacophora > Lepidopleurida > Hanleyidae > Hanleya > Hanleya hanleyi. The sequence continues at coordinate 2,552 of JAVTVY010017727.1, read as the reverse complement.
GCTAATGCAGTATGAGTCTGACATACAAGTTAATTATACTGTGTCAGTCTGAATACTACATTATACATGTTTATTTTAATACATTCTGAGAGGTGCGATATACACTAATTCGCCTACACTGTACTGAACAGACAGCTGCGCTTTTAATACAGGCTCGCCAAATCGAGAAAATATATTTATCTCTGTCTCAATCAGCCTATACACTGGCTGTGCCACACTGATGGGTAAACTGACCGGAGCTTGAGCAAAAAGAGGGGATTGCAGCAAACAATGCAGCCCTGTGTGAGCGCCAAAATTATCCAATGAGATTCACCAAAGAGTGGACCAATCAGCGCACACCAGAAACATTTCTGTCCTATCACAGAACACCTGCTAGGTATATAGCCTATACATTTGCCAATGCCCGGCCATCTCTTTACACGGCACAAAGCCACGGAGAGATATTCAGTACCCATAGACAATATGGCTAGACGGAAACTAAAGAAGAAAGCTATTACCAGCCGTCATTTTTCTCGCTTTCTCAAACACAAAGAATATAATCTTGTGCACAGAAGGACGAGCTGATAAAAACAATACCACCGTAATTCTTATAAAAAGGACTACATAGTGGAAGCGCAAAGACAGCTGTACGATGGTATACATTATACCGACATAAAATCCATGAATATGGAAAACACCATGAAAATGGTACGGTACTACAGACAGTCGCTAGGTTGAATGCTAGTGGAGTTCTTAGTCAGAGACTTTGAATTTTCTGCTGAAAGTTTCGACCAGGAAGCCTACACCATATCTCCTACCAATAATACATAAGGTAGAAGAGGCTATTAAAAAACTTGATCCTGTAAAACCTGAGCTACCTCAATGCGGGGCCCCTACTGAAAAACTAGGGCGCTACCTGGATTTCTTCTTATCCCCATAGTGTGGGAACGAGAAACCTACTCAGCCGATACTTCAGTATTCATCAATGAGATTGTACAACGTCGGATACCAACTGATACGTTACTTATTACGTATGACATTACCTCGTTATACACGAACCTCGGATTCAATGAAATCCTAGAAGCACTAAAAAGTGATCTGACTACCTATACGAAAACATGGATTATATATCCAAAAACCTCCCATCGATCTGTTGCTTGAAATAGCACGATTGATTCTTGAAACGTATGAATTCAGGTTTCAGGACTAACACTTCAGACATATTGTCGGAGCATCACGGGGAGCAGTCCCTTCCCTGGAACTGTGCGATATAGCGATATACAAGCATATCAATCAGCTAATTGCCACATTCCCACACAAAGAAATGATTATATTACACAAACTTTTCGGGATAATGGCTTCATACTGCTACAGGCAAATAAAGCCGTAGCTTAGAGTTTCTTTGAGATGGCTAATAACGCACATCCTCTATTGAAATTCACGTATGAAATATCTGAAAACGAGGCGAATTATCTAGACGTTGCCGTTTTCAAGGGGAAGAGATATTTGACTGACTCAATATTTGATGTGAAATCCTAAACAAAGCTAACTGAATAAGCACCACGGGGAGTAGTCCCTTCCTTGGAACTGTGCGATATAGCGATATACAAGCATATCAATCAGCTTATTGCCACATTCCCACACAAAGAAATGATTATATTACACAAACTTTTCGGGATGATGGCTTCATACTGCTACAGGCAAATAAAGCCGTAGCTTAGAGTTTCTTTGAGATGGCTAATAACGCACATCCTCTATTGAAATTCACGTATGAAATATCTGAAAACGAGGCGAATTATCTAGACGTTGCCGTTTTCAAGGGGAAGAGATATTTGACTGACTCAATATTTGATGTGAAATCCTAAACAAAGCTAACTGAATAAGCACCACGGGGAGTAGTCCCTTCCCCGGAACTGTGCGATATAGCGATATATAAGCATATCAATCAGCTAATTGCCACATTCCTACACAAAGAAATGATTATATTACACAAACTTTTCGGGATGATGGCTTCATACTACTACAGGCAAATAAAGCCGTAGCTGAGAGTTTCTTTGAGATGGCTAATAACGCACATACTCCATTGAAATTCACGTATGAAATTGAAATTCACGTATGAAATATCTGAAAACGAGGTCAATTATCTAGACGTTGCCGTTTTCAAGCGGAAAAGATGTTCGACTGACTCAATACTTGATGTGAAATGCTAAACAAAGCCAACTGAAACCTACAAATACCTATACAGCAAATCAGCACATTACGGGAGAACTGAAAGATATGTATACGAAACTGCAATAATACTGCAGACTTCATAGACTAGTCAGAATACTTCAAGCAAAAGCTTAAAATGAGAGGATACTCTACCTCGGAAATTACCGACAGAAACAAATACCTCGAGAGGAACGAGGGCATACAGAATAAGTCTGTACTGAAACGACGTATGTGTCATAACGACTTCCAATCCATACACGAAATGGCTGAAAGGGATCTTAAAAGAAATACTGGATCACAAACAAACATGCCGAAAACTTTACCAGCCAGCCACAATTATGCTATAGGCGGGGTAAAAGCAT
>JAVTVY010017726.1:0-67570 GCA_036873755.1 Hanleya hanleyi | reverse complement strand
CCCCTTCACAAATTACTGCTGTCTCATAGAATCTCTGAAACAAAATTGTACGGATGTCTCAGAATCCAAAGAGGCAACACTTTCATGCTGTCTCGTAGAATCTCCCAGAGACATTACTTCGCTGCTCTCTCATATAATTCTCGACAGACGAAAGGTTAATGCATTAGCATATTTACTGCAGCCCTAAGTCTAATGCAGGATCGCCCACAGACAGGAGTTGACTGTATTCCAATTTCATACAATCTCTCAGAGATAAAAACGGTTATGCAATCTCAAGTTTCAAATAATCATCACAGACAAGAGTTTACAGCCATGCCAAGTATCATAGCATCCCCCAGAAATAGGAGTGTACCCTGATCTCAAGTTTCGTAGGATAACGATAGATATGAATATGCTATAGTCTCCAGTTTCATACGATTCCAATAAACAAAAATTTGCTACAACCTCAAGTTTCTTAGGAATCCAATAGACAGGAGTTTGCTATAGTCTTAAGTTTCATAGGAATCCAACAGACAGGAGTTTGCTACTCTACTAAGTTTCATGTGATTCCAATAGACAGGAGTTTGCTACAATCTCAAGTTTCATAGGAATCCAATAGACAGGAGTTGGCTGTAGTCTTAAGTTTCATAGGAATCCAACAGACAGGAGTTTGCTACTGTACTAAGTTTCATGCGATTCCAATAGACAGGAGTTTGCTACAATCTCGAGTTTTATACGTTTGCAATAAACAGAAGTTTGATACAGTTTCAAGTTTCATATGATTCCAATAGAAAAGAGTTTGCTACAGTCGCAAGTTTCATACGATTGTAATAGACAGGAGTTTCATATGATTCCCATAGACAGGAGTTTGCTACAATCTCAAGTTTCATACTATTCTAATAGACAGGAGTTTGCTACAATCTCATATTTCATACTATTCTAATAGACAGGAGTTTGCTACAATCTCAAGTTTCATACGAATCCAATAAGCAGAAATTTGCTACAGTCTCGAATTTCAATAGACCGGAGTTTTCTACAGTCTGAAGGATTCCCCAAAGATATTTTAGTTTACCGTAGTTTATCACAGGATCCCAAGAGACCTCAGAGTAGGGTAGTATCAAGCCTAATAGGATGATAACAAGCAGCCAGAGGATGCTAGGTCCCCCGCCAAAATGGCAGCAATATTTATAAGCGCTGTCGGTTTCAGAAGATATTCATGAGGATGGCAACAGCTACTTCACAGGCGTAAGAAGCAGAGGGATCTTTCCACCTTCCCAGGTTTTGAGATCAACTCCGAATGGCTGACTGAATGTTGATTGCTACTGTAATATATTTTCTTTACCATGTAGCATGAAAATTATGTAACTGAAATGCAACCCCAAGAGACAACTCATGGCATATTATCTGCAAACTAAATTTGATAAGAATATGAAGGAATCCTCAACCTATTGCCCAGAAACCAAATTTAGACTTTGCCACAAGGAGTCACCACCTGTACATGTAGGTGCAAGCAGGCAAAACACAATCCCAAATGACATCTCATGTCATGGTATCGGCATATGAACTTTGAGACTCTGAAGAGGGGTCTTCAAGTTATTGCCGGTACTAGATGCCCACCGGTGCTCATGTTATTTGGGGCGGGTCACATATGAATACAAAATTTGAGAATAATCTGATGAGCAGTTGCCAAATTATTGCCCGGAAACAAATTTTTCCACCAGGAGACGCCACCTGTAGGCAGAAGCGGGAAAAATACAATCCCAAGGAACATGGTGTCGTGGGGACATTTGCATACCAAATTTGAGAAGAATCCGATGAGGGTCCTCAAGTTATTGCCCAGAAACCAAATTTAGATTTTGATACCAGGTGACGCCGCCTCTAGGCGCAAGTCAGTGAAATGCATTATCAAGCGACATCTTATGTCACGGTACATTCTTACAAAATTTGAGAAGAATCCGATGGTCACAGGTCAGTTCTCAAGTTATTACCCGGAAACGAATTTGTGATGTTGCCATCAGGTGGCGCCACCTGTGAGTGCAAGTGAGCGAAAGGCAATCCCAAGCAACAGCTCCTGTCATGGTAAATGCATGCCAAATTTGAGAAGAATCCGATGAGCCGCAACGTTTCTCATGTTATCCAGAAAGTTATCACTTGCAGCATGGAATAATGGAATGAACTCTAGTGGCGCCACCTCCGGGTTGATTTTGCTGAAACGCATCACCAACGGTGTTTTGTCCCAGGGAATGCATTTACCAAATTTCGAAGAAATCCGACAAATTGTTCGAAAGTTATCGCTCGCGAAGGATTTGAACAAACATGAACGGACATGCACGTCTTGTCGCAAAGAATGCAGATGCCAAATTTCGGAGGAATCCGACAAAGCATTTAGGAGTTATCGCTTACGAAGTATTTGCACGGACATGCACTAAAGACTGGTACAAGATCCAGTGGCGCCACCTACAGGCGGATCTTGCTGAAACGTAATACCAAGAGACGTCTTGTCGCAAAGAATGCAAATGCCAAATTTCGGAGGAATCCGACAAAGCATTTAGGAGTTATCGCTTACGAAGTATTTGCACGGACATGCACTAAAGATTGGAATAAGACCCAGTGGCCCCACCTACAGGCGGATCTTGCTGAAACGTAATACCAAGAGACGTCTTGTCGCAAAGAATGCAGATGCCAAATTTCGGAGGAATCCGACAAAGCATTTAGAAGTTATTGCTTACGAAGTATTTGCACGGACATGTCCGTGCATGCACGGACACATAGAACCAAGACCCCAGTGGCGCCACCTACAGGCGGATCTTGCTGAAACGTAATACCAAGAGACGTCTTGTCGCAAAGAATGCAGATGCCAAATTTCGGAGGAATCCGACAAAGCATTTAGAAGTTATTGCTTACGAAGTATTTGCACGGACATGTCCGTGCATGCACGGACACATAGAAGCAAGACCCTAGTGGCGCCACCTACAGGCGGATCTTGCTGAAACGTAATACCAAGAGACGTCTTGTCGCAAAGAATGCAGATGCCAAATTTCGGAGGAATCCGACAAAGCATTTAGAAGTTATTGCTTACGAAGTATTTGCACAGACATGTCCGTGCATGCACGGACACATAGAAGCAAGAACCATTTTAAAGTCCCCGGCCGCGTTGCGGCGGGGGACAAAAATAGAACAGATATCGAATGTATCAAGGATCTTCTGTTATTCCGTCAACTTTTTTGCGAATAGTTACTCAGACTTATCAGATTGCTAAATAAGAGAAGAACCCTGAAAAATCAAAAACTCTCTGCAACCAAATTAATAAATATTGTACGCACCTGTTATTAGGCCACAATCGGGGCCCTGCCGGGGAGAGGGGTCGGTTGACGAACATTGGCAAGTTCCGTCTAATTTACACACCGAACTTATTCCGTAACACACCGTATTTTTCCGGAGACATTGAAACGGCCTATAAGCACCTGTTAAAGATAATGGAATACACACGAGTAATATTAAATTCGTCATTTTTGCGGTATGACTCATTTTTTTTTCTGTGAAATTTTACCTGACAATGTTACTGGTTAGCTTGCAATATAAACTTTGGGAGTGAGTAGGATTCAACATCGTTTTGTTATTTCGTACAATAATAAGACAATCATGACAATTTCTGCCTTTTCACTTTGACAATGATTGAAGTTTAGTTCAGGGATATTAACACCTTCGTACGTGTTTAAATATACCTTTAAATATTTTCTACCGCGTAACAAAGCCAGACTTTTCGGCGGGAGTAACCCCTTTGATGTTTACGTTTACCACGCCCACTGTCTGGAAATGATGCCATATTTGAATACTGTTTCTCGATAATATTTACTGTATTATTGGTCCACGCGCTGCCGTGTGTAATTAATGTGGGCACGATTTTGAATTTTGTTTTCGCCAAGCTAGCCACCTGATTGGCTAACAAATGTAGTTTGAAATTCGCACGGGATTTATATAGGGCTGGATTCAGAGTTTAATGAGATTGCTAGGAAATTCTAAGTTAAGAACATGAACACAAGCTGCGGGACTGTTCTGCAACAAATACGATGAGCAGCTTAAAAAAATGGAAATCGGTCAGAATCAGTCTAACACACCATCTTCGGCAGCCAAGTTCACCACATCACAAGCTCTATGCGTATTGAACTTGTGTCGTGAAACATGCACATGTACATGATCTTCGCAGGCGAAGATGCCTAGCACACAATCTCTGAATCAGCTTGAATCAGCTAGGCAGACAATCTTGCTAATTCAGAGCCATCTCAAACAAAAATACGCTGATTTCTACTTCAGTTGAAATGTTTTAACTCGAGTTAAAATAATTTCTACCTCAGTTCAAACGTTGTAACTCGAGTTGAAATAATTTCTATCTCAGTTGAAACGTTGAAATAATTTCTACCTCAGTTGTAACGTTTCAACTCGAGTTGAAATAATTTCTACCTCAGTTGAAACGTTTCAACTCGAAATGAAATAATTCTATCTCAGTTGAAACGTCTCATCTCGAGTTGAAATAATTTCTACCTCAATTGAAATGTTTCAATTCGAGTTGAAATAAATTTATTCCTAAGTTGAAACGTTTCAACTCGAGTTGAACCTCAGTTGGAATGTTTCAGCTCGAGTTGAAATAATTTCCACCTCAGGTGAAAAGTTTCAACTCGAGTTGAAATAATTTCTACCTAAGTTGAAATGTTTCGAGTTGAAATAATTTCTACCTGGGTTGAAATTTTTTAACTCGAGTTGAAATAATTTCTACCTCAGCTGAAATGTTTCAATTCGAGTTGAAATAATTTCTACTTCAATTGAAACGTTTCAACTCGAGTTGAACCTCAACTGAAATGTTTCAGCTCGAGTTGAAATAATTTCTACCTCAGTTGAAACGTTTTAACTCGAGTTGAAACAATTTCTAATTAGTCGTTATTTTGCCTTTATTTTAAAGGGAAAAGACCGGTCTCCATTTGTGTCAAAGGATTCAGTCCCACTCGCAAATTTTGCCGGTCTCAACAACAAGTCAAACAAAAAGGAAAAAAACAAAAAACAAAAACAAAAAACAAAAGGAAAAAAAGAAAAGAAAAAGCAGAAAGTAAATATAGCGCAGATGAAAATGTTCATCTCATCACGTATCCTCTCAATTGTCGCATATTACAGATACAGTCAACTTTTTGTATTAGTGTATTTCCATTTTTGTCGGGTTTACCAAGGGTAAACCCTACATTAGTATCACTCTTCAGTTTTTCTTTTTTCTTCTGCACATGTGTAGTTTTGATCTCCTGCCCGGAGACTGTTCTCATTTGATGCCCCTTACAACATTCATAAAAAAGTATCGTTCTTCTGTCTGACAGTCATAAACATATTTACAATGCACGGTAGCTTGTGCATTTAACTTGATAATGTGAACATTATCGCAGTAAAGTTGATCTTTTCAATTTCTTTTAAAATTTGCCTTTCCATTCTATTTTATCCGGTATCATTTGTTACGGCGGGAAGGGTCATTCTCCACGATCCATTCTCCACACCCGATGTTGATCAGATCTATCGTTGTTCAGATCAGGCAGTTCGTCTTCGAGCAGTGATTGTGGTTAAGTTTATTATTTATCACAGATGAGTTCTTTTCAAAAGCTTACTTCTCTATAATGTAGACAAATTCGTAATTATCTGATAATCAAAGTTGTGCGTCAACAACCTGACTGTGTGGGGAGTGATAGCACACCGACAGGCGACAGTGGACGGTTGTCAAAAGCGAAACAGTCTTGGAGCTGAAGCAATCTTGAGTTGATCTATTTTGCTGAAAACGGGAGTTGAAACAGGTATTGAAAACAGGAGTTTGAAACAGGTGTTGAAACAGGTATTAAACTGAAAGAAAAAATTTGAACCATACTCAGTAAACTACTGCATATAACAAAATGGGAGTGTCTTTGGAACAGTATAGACTTTGCATCGGCAAACATAATATTATTTGCCACTCTATACAAAGTAAGTTATCACAGCTTATGCTTCCAATTATCTATGCATTTCTACATTACTATATCTTAAACGCCACAGTGAATACAATTCAAGTAAACCCGACATCAGTACTTTAAGTACTTTGATTTTTACTACTGGTGAACGCCACTGTTTGGCACATTTTTTGGCATAAGTTAATAGTTCAATTGTTACAAACTTACACCGCTCAATGCTCTCGGTGAGCGCCAAATTACCATAGATTTCCGATAAACCTACGCCGCAAGGGGGAAACCCCCACCTCCTCAACTTCACTGTCAACGCCCTTTGGTCTATATTTTATAGTGCGATCGCCACTTGAGGCAGTGAGGGAGAGCAGGTCTCTCTGTACAGCCTAAGGCACTCAAAATCTGTGATTTATTATTCACATATAATAAAACAAATGAAAAAAAAAACACTACCTGTACCGTATGTAGCATACCCCGTGAATATATGCCTATACCCTAGTGTAATGGTTCCGTTATCAGTGGGCCTATAACCACAAATCGACTGAGGTGACTTTGGACAATGCATGCGAAGTATCCTCGACCATACATGTTCGATCTGCAAGAAATCCCTTAAACCACGTGTCTCGATTGACTCGTGACGTCGACGGCCTCTTTGTCGATCTCAAAATCTGCCGTCAAACACGTACTGTGGATAAGCCAGACATTGGCCCTCTGAAGCCGGACTAGCCAAGTTGACATGGCTTCGTTCGTTCCTTTGCTACGTCATGATGCCTCGCAATGAACTTACATGAACACTCCGGGATCACACGGCTCCGTGGGTCGTTCGGCTCTATCCGGCAATAAAACAACCCCTTCCAACTCTCCGTCTGCAATCAGTCTTCAAACATCAACGATCGGGTGAATTCTCCGCCATTATATTCGTACGTATCACGTGATCAGCAACGTATCGTGCGCACGTGACCGGCCGTACGAAGATAGTATTCAACCGACCGTTTATGTTTGAAGACTGATTGCAGACGGATGAGCTCTTCACGGCAATAAAACTCTTTGCCGAACTCGATAAAACAAATGAGCAGAGAGCTGGGAGGGGTTGTTTTATTGCCGGATAGCGCCGAACGATCCACGAGCCGTGTGATCCCGGAGTGTACATGTAAGTTCATTGAGAGGCATCATGGCGCAGTAAAGGAACGAACGAAGCCATGTCAACTTGGCTAAAGCAGGACCCAATGCTACAGGCTATCCTGAATGATGTATGAGATAGAGCAAATGCATTTATGAAGGTTGAACCAGAGGCACCAATTTTAATAGAACGTCTCTGGTAGTGAGAGAATGCCAAGATGAGTGATTCATGAGAAAACCTCTATAAATCGCTCTATCTATATATGAAAGAACGACGGAATTTCTTCTGCACACGTCGAAAGAATATACAAAACTGTATGGTGAGGTTCTTTTCTAGAATTTTGTATCGGGGGAGGGAGCGAATTCTTGTTTCGCATCTCAATTAAACGTTCTTTGATAGGCATAAATTGTGTGGAAGTCGGCGTATATAACACAAGGTTATTTTATGAATAACAATTAATCCATATAATAAAAAGCCTTGCGTTCCATTATACTTTATATAAATTGTTTAGGCATATATACCTAATACTACATACCAGCAGTGTTTCAATTGCTTATTTTTCTAGAATATCTGATTGATAAACCATCAGTTAGCTAGTACCTTACCTAGGTTACAGTAGAAAAACGAACAGAAGAATAACACAAACAGCATAATACCTATTCGACTATAGTCAGTGGAGCATAATTAATCGTTGGTGAACACGTATACTTAATATAGCGCTCCCGTTGTATCAGTACTGCGAAGTCCCATTAGGCAGACACATGCAACCTCGGTACGTTAGTCTAATGATTCTCCTCGGTAAATACCGGAATGGTATGGTGGACTTGTACTTGTTGGACTTTGTTATGGTGTACATAGGCAGGGGATACGGCAATTACGTTTTACATCATATTTATCAACTTTGATTCATTCATTAGGCCTTAGAGATTTTCTCGCAATATTTACAGATAAATATTGATTCTACTTGCATAGTTGTTGGCATATACCTCATTAGATTTTTACGTTGTTTGTATTTCATGCTCTGAATATCATTTAATTCAATTGATAATACGAATATAATCAATAAGCAAACATATATGGAAAACGAGTTTTAAAACGCGCGCCGCGGCGCTCGAGCTAGCTACGATATCGAAGGGAAACCAAGGGGAAAAAACCTTATTCTTTTAGCGAAACTTTATGTATCTATCACTATCTCTGTTTGATTGGATTTCCACAAACATGCATCAATTTATTAGATGCAAATCTATATATTACAAGTTGAAAACACATGAATAGTTATCGCCATGGAAGCCTTGAACAGGTCAGACAGCAAAAATAGTTCTCAAAATTGGAGGTAAAGAGGTCGTTTTCGCTTTACAGAATACCTTTTGATTTATTCATTATAACACTACAATACCTTCAGGCGACTAATTAGTTTATATATTGTTAAATGTAACAGTGATTTTCCAATGGAATTGAGCACAGTTTAATTTTAATAGAGAACAAACGGCAACGATTTGGTGTAAGACTCACGAAATATAATTGACAAAGGATCTGCTGCAAGTTGTATTGTCAGTCTTTTGTCCAGGATATTACCTTTTCAATGGGAGGTCTTACACCAAAGCCTTGCCGAACAAACTATATGGTCTGTTATTTTGCAAATTAGTTAGATGACAATTTGTTTAATGAAGCCGATCTAGACCAGAGCGTGGTTCAAACCAGGTATCCGAACTTCCTATTTCGGATCAATATGCGCAGCCGATTTACTACATATTAAATAAGGCTGTGTGTGTGACCTTAAGTCTCACAGTTCAATGTCATACAATCTGGCATGTACCCAAAGCGCAATGTGTACCAATGTAATGAACCGACATATTTGTGGCCCATTTCTGGTTTGAAAAACGCTCTTGATCCAAAGAGAAATAGCTGATTCAGAACGTGACGATACAAGGGCGGGAGCAGGGAGGGATCAGACAAAGTTTGCATAATATTGCTTAGACGTGTGATTGAACAGAGCACTGTGCCTCGCAAATGTATAGAAAAGTTATTGTTACCTTTTTTCGGTTAGATTTTAACAGTATTGGGCATTTTCTCAAGCGAGTCTAAATATATATTTCCCGTGTAATGTAGAATAAGGCCTGCGGTCGAGAAGACGCGAACCAGAATTGACTGAATCAGAAATACCTTTATATTTGTAACACATTGATAAACGAATGTAAATTTTATATTTGCCAGTTTTGTTATTTGCTACACTATACATGATGTATACGAATACAAGTATATGAAAATCTACTGTCGGGAGGCTGAATCTAATGTCTGAAGGTTCAATTTATTGTCTGAATGATATAATGTCTGAAGGCCAAATCTAATGTCTGAAGGTTCAATCTATTGTCTAAATGATATAATGTCTGAAGGCCAAATCTAATGTCTGAAGGCTCAATCTATTGTCTGAATGATATAATGTCTGAAGGCCAAATCTAATGTCTGAAGGTTCAATCTATTGTCTGAATGATATAATGTCTGAAGGCCAAATCTAATGTCTGAAGGTTCAATCTATTGTCTAAATGATATAATGTCTGAAGGCCAAATCTAATGTCTGAAGGCTCAATCTATTGTCTGAATGATATAATGTTTGAAGGCCAAATCTAATGTCTGAAGGTTCAATCTGTTGTCAGAATGATATAATGTCTGAAGGCCAAATTTAATGTCTGAAGGTTCAATCTATTGTCAGAATGATATAATGTCTGAAGGCCAAATCTAATGTCTGAAGGCTCAATTTATTGTCTGAATGATATAATGTCTGAAGGCCAAATCTAATGTCTGAAGGTTCAATCTATTGTCAGAATGATATAATGTCTGAAGGCCCAATCTAATGTCTGAAGGCTCAATCTATTATCTGAATGGTATAATGTTTGAAGGCTCATTCTAATGTTTGAAGGGCAAATCTAATATCTGAAGTCTCAATCTATTGCCTGAATGATATCATGCCTGAAGGCGCTATCTAATGTCTGAAAGATAAAATGTCTGAAGGCCCAATTTAAAGTCCGAAGGTTCAATCTATTGTCTGAATGATATAATGTCTGAAGTCTCAATCTAATGTCTGAGAGATAAAATGTCTGAAGGCCCAATCTAGTGTCTGACGGCTTAATCTAATGTCTGAAGGCTAAATCTATAATCTGAATGACATGTCTGAAAGCCCAATCTAATGTCTGAAGGCCCAATTTAATGTTTGAAGGCTCAATCTATTGTCTGGATGGTATAATGTGGAAGGCTCAATCTGATGTCTGAGGGCTCATTCTAATGTCCGAAGGCTTAATCTATTGTATAAATGATATAATGTCTGAAGGCTCAATCTAATGTCTGAAGGCCAAATCTAATGTCTGAAGGCTCAATCTAATGTCTGAAAGCTCAATCTATTGACTGAAAGATATATCTGAAGGTCAAATATAATGTCTAAAGGCTCAATCTAATGTCTGAATTATATATCTGAAGGCTCAGTCCGATGTCTGAAGGCCCAATCTAATGTCTGAATGACATAATGTCTAAAGGCTCAATCTCATGTCTGAATGACATAGTGTTTGAAGGCCAAATCTAATGTCGGAAGGTTCAATCTGTTGTCTGGATGATATATTGTCTGAAGGCCAAATCTAATGTCTGAAGGCTCAATTTATTGTCTAAATGATATAATGTTTGAAGGCCAAATCTAATGTCTGAAGGTTCAATTTATTGTCCGAATGATATAATGCCTGAAGGCCAAATTTAATGTTTGAAGGCTCAATTTATTGTCCGAATGATATAATGTCTGAAGGCCAAATCTAATATCTGAAGGTTCAATCTATTGTCAGAATGATATAATGTCTGAAGGCCCAATCTAATGTCTGAAGGCTCAACTTATTGTCTGAATGATATAATATATGAAGGCTCATTCTAATGTTTGAAGGGCAAATCTAATATCTGAAGTCTCAATCTATTGCCTGAATGATATCATGCCTGAAGGCGCTATCTAATGTCTGAAAGATAAAATGTCTGAAGGCCCAATCTAAAGTCCGAAGGTTCAATCTATTGTCTGAATGATATAATGTCTGAAGGCTCATGCTAATGTCTGAACGATAAAATGTCTGAAGGCCCAATCTAATGTCTGAAGGCCCAATCTAATGTCTGAAGGCTAAATCTATTGTCTGAATAATATAATGTCTGAATGCCCAATCTAATGGCTGAAGGCTCAATCTAATGTTTGAAGGCTCAATCTATTGTCTGGATGGTATAATGTGGAAGACTCAATCTGATGTCTGAGGGCTCATTGTAATGTCCGAAGGCTTAATCTATTGTCTAAATGATATAATGTCTGAAGGCTCAATACAATGTCTGAAGGCTCAATATAATGTCTGAAGGCTCAGTCTAAGTTATGAAGGCTCAAATTTAGTCGCATCTCTCTCGCTTTTGCCTGCTTTTAGTTGTGAGCTGATATATGTCAAGAATATTACTCTATTTCGTCGCAGACATTAGGTCTGAAGGCCAAATCTAATTTTTGAAGGCTCAGTCTAATGTCTGAAAGCTCAGTCTATTGTCTGAAAGATATAATATATGAAGGTCAAATATAATGTATAAAGGCTCAATCTAATGTCTGAATTATATATCTGAAGGCCCAATCCGATGTCTGGAGGCCCAGTCTAATGTCTGAATGACATAATGTCTGAAGACTCAATCTAATGTCTGAATGATATGTCTGAAGGCCCAATCCGATGTTTGAAGGCTCAATCTAATTTCTGAATGACATAATGTCTGAAAGCTCAATCTAATGTCTGAATGATATATCTGAAGGCCCAATCCGATGTCTGAAGTCTCAATCTAATGTCTGAATGATATAATATCTGAAGGCTCAATATAATGTCTGAAGGCTCAGTCTAAGTTATGGAGGCTCAAATTTAGTCGCGTCTCTCTCGCTTTTGCCTGCTTTTAGTTGTGAGCTGATATATGTCTAGAATATTACTCTATTTCGTCGCACGGTATACATGCCAAGGGCCTCGTCAAACCAATTCGCTTATCAGATTTGATACACCTAATGACTCTTTTGGTTTGTATCGTCACATTATAGTCTCCAGTTTTGTAGTAGGTTACCGGTACCGTGTGAATTCTCGGATTAGCAAAATAATCATCAGTCTAAATTCCTACGAAGTAGGCTACAGATCGCAAATTGTCCGGTAATGAGTCAGTGAGTCAGTGAGTCAGTCAGTCCATACGAATCCTTTCGTCGGCAAAATAAGGAGAACCATTGACATTAGAACCTTGATTTTTGGCATGAACGTGCATTAGGGCATTGTTACCAGCAAGTTCTGAGCTGACCGAATTCTGATGAAAATTTGATTTATAATTATTTCTTTTATTATTTATTGATAGCTCAGCGAGTGCACTGTCATGCCCATTGGGAAACCTTGGCTGTATGTTTCACTGCATATATAACACAGTACAAAACGTGATGGGATAATGAAATAGGAAATGCTAATTTTCCATCATTTGTTAGTGCATTTATCTACACTGCTAATACCAGGCAACTTGCCATTCTTAATACACACAATTCAGTATATTGTTATAGATATATGTAAACTGTGGCCTTTAACGTGTATCCTATTTCACATCCAAACATTTCATCACAGACCAAATCATGCAAGCTTCAAATTTAGGTCAAATTGCCACTGATGATGAAATATCCTACATCAACCAATTAAGTCAGCCGGTGCAGCCCTGATCTACAGCTGTATAAAACTCAACATCTGGCATTGACGGCATGTTTAAAGTGTCTTAATTTATTTTCTTTGGGTAGAATTTAACTAGATAAAGTAACTTTGATTGTACTTCTTGAATATTGACTATATATTACACTGGGATATAATTTAAACAAAAACATTACATGTGTAATTATGTCTAAATTTTTCTTGTCATTTCAAATTTTGATTCCTTCATTAAGGGATACAGAATCACTGCCACGGAGTTTGTTGGTGTGTCACAGAATCACTGCCACAGAGTGTGTTGGTGTGTCACAGATTCACATCAGCACAGTACCTGGTAAACTATTCATTCAATCCCATCACTTTTAATCTTCAACAAAATATTCAATACTGTTTTAATCGAACATTTCTGGTGATTTTTGATGAAAATCTCTGGTGATTCTGACTTGGGCTGCATGTGCCCATCTTAATATAGGCAGCATTTCAACTTGGGGCGTGGGGGGGGGGGGGGGGGGTTGCCAAGAGCTCAGTGCCTGTCCTAATGCCTACCTTACTTCGTAGGTCCTGTGACGCACAGTCACACTGCCATGTTTATAATGCAAAACCGGAACACGCGTAGGCTGTCATTTGCAAATTATCCGGTAATGAGTGAGTGAGTGAGTCAGTCAGTCCATCCGAATCCTTTCGTCGGCAAAATAAGGAGAACCGTTGACATTAGAACCTTGATTTTTGGCATGAAGGTGCATTAGGGAACTGTTACCAGCAAGTTCTGAGCTGACTTACTTTTGATAAAAATTTGACCTACTTAGGTGACCTATAACATTACGCTTGGACCCCCAAGTCATCTTCCTCACCCTACTTCGTAGGTCCTGTGACGTTAGTCACAATACTCATGTTAATAATGCAAAACTGGAACACGTTGATGCAGCTCACGTTGTCGTTGTTTTGCTACATCGTTAACATTTTTTAAGCGACTATGACGTTAGTTTCTTTTCATTTACGTCTCGTCCTTAACCCAGGACGGGATATTTTGTCTGCAATAAAGATAGATCACTAATGTTAACCGTTTTTTTTTAGGTGAAAGATCTGGCAGATGGTTTAGTTTTCCTGCAATTCAACGGGATTGAGAAAACGTTGTAGCGCAAGAGTAGAATGGGAAGGAGAGAGTTGGTATAGGACAATATGTCCACTCTACCTTTACGACATACCGTACTCGGGATATGGGTTATAGGAAAAGACAATATTTGAACTTGGAGGGATGGGGTGGAATGATGGAAAACGATTGTGAAGTCATGGGACAATTCAAGGAATATTCATCTGGTATTATGACCGTGGAAACGTTTCATACCATATTTGATCATTATTCTTGAGCACTTTTATTTTTAAGTATATAGGTTTAATACTATTCACTATCGGTATTTCAAGTAGTTCTTGTGAATTATTATTGAAAGTATTGCCTTGTGTAGAGGTCATATGGTCTTTTTATGAATTCAAATTCTATATACGCTAACTTGGGATTATTGCCCTTTTTGTATAGACACTATTGCGAGATTATAACTCCAGAAATAATTCCTCCACATACATGTATATATAAGGCATTCGTATACAAACCGCGTGTAATTTTTGGTTTCAGTTTGTTTAGTTGAAAATCTCTATGCAGAAACAACTCTGAGAATCTAAGCATGATTCACATGACCTATATATGAATCAAATATATGTCTTTATAAAAATGTTATCACAAAAGTATGAATCATACAGCTAAAAAAATCGGTAAATTGCGTAGGTGAAAACGGTCGAATTCCTGTGGGGAGAAGTTTTGAATGCATGGGCAGTGACTGAATGCATCTTTATTGAAAAGCTGATATCTATGCATTTTTAGAGGGCGTGTAATATAAACGCATCACCTCTTTTAGTGACGTGTAAGTACTTCTACGGGTTTTCAATGGTTCCCACTCTGGATTTTGTTTTGTTGTATACACTGGTGATATACATTTTATAAAGCGTTAAATAGAGTGACACTATACTAAGATCTTCAATGCACATATCATCGTCATGATGCTTACATTCTTTGCTCTTTGTGTTCTTCAACCTTTTATCATTCCATCTATAACCAGTTGGGTATATCTTAGTCCTGTCCATATCCAGGTTTTGGCTAAATAAGTTGCAACAATGAAAGAGCTGGCGAAGTCCCCATATGCTGAAATACTGCTGGTTTTCACGCTTCAGTGATTTCAGGCATCGGCAGTCTGGGTCGCTTTGGGTCGCATCGATAGTAGGCCTACTAGTCACAATTTATACTAAATATGGGGGTTGATATATGATTTACCATCCTTCGAAACGCAACAACACACTAACACATTTATACTAACGTAATGATAGACCTACATATAAAAATAAAACTGTTCTCCAAGCATCATTTTGTAGGCGTATACTAGTAAAAATAGATAAAAAATAATAATAATAATTTCATGCCTATAAAATATATTGTTTTTGCCTCTGGCCTAACATACATTATCTGGTTAATCACCGATTATCTGCATCTCAATCTAAGAATGTGCTAAACTTACCTTCTATAAATGATACTAGAACAGTTAGGAAAAGGACCACGAGGATCGGTCGTCTGCTCAGTGAGATATGTGGCGCCATCTGTCAACATAAAATGTTAGATTTAACTGTTGTGAAAATCGTTTCTAAACCTTTTGTGTTGAGCATACATCAGTTCTGAAATCAAAGACACATTTGAGCATTGAGCTATTTAGTTAGATGTGTATATAGGGTTGGGAAGGGTGGATTCAGTGGTAAAATGGATAATATTCAGGAAATTTTCCCTTAATTTCGTATTGAAATCCCTAAAATTGGGTTATGAATGTATGGCCTGGACATTCATGATAAATCCATAGATCATTTTGAGTGTTTAAACTGTCCACCAATAATCACCATTGTCGTAAGCGATTCCGGTCATATCACAACCCCCATATCAAGTCCGAAAATTAGGCACATCAGATTAACCTATCACCCCAATTAGACGATATGGTACATGTCATGACCTTTTAACCCATGATATCTGTATATGGACATGGTCTATCTTATTCTGATTCGCAGGGGATCAGGCGTTTGTTGCCAGGCTTGGTATTCTACTTGAAATTTTACAGAAACACAGAAACACCAATGCATCACGGGAAATCTTCCGGGTTTAAAACACTCGCGACTGGTCAATGTAAATTCTCAAAAATAAATCCATTGAAATAATTGGTTGTTCAAAAATATTGGAAAAACAGCATCTGTGAAGCCCCATCATGGTTTCCTTAGATCCTTCGTATAAACGTTTATTGATCGCACAGCTTCTGTATCCTGGCGGCGGCCATCCACTGATGAACCTTGAACACAACCTCCCCACAACGCATGCTCTGTTTCACAGGCTCACTCCACTTAACACTGCCCTCAGTAGCGGAAGATGGCATTTACGACGTGCTATGACGTAACGGGAAAATCCCAAGGCTGTTCACTTTGAATCCGAGCGAACAACTCCCTCAGTTTTACACATGGGCGAACTACTTTTCGTATGCCTACTCATATGCACTAGGAAAAAGAGCCTTAAAACATTCTTTTTAGAGATATATTCAACCTAAATATTACATAGAAGCGAAAAGTGATCGAAACATCGAGAAATATCGCTTTAGATAGGTAATGACGTCACTTCCGGCGGTGTGCGGGAATCCTGTCTGAAAATCTGACTGGTGGCTGGGGTTGCCCTCATCAACACAGTAGACATTTTGGCAAAAACTTGTGACGATCTGACGTATGAAAAGAGGTGTCCTCCTTATAGGCCTGTGGTAGACATAATACCCGGATATTTTTATGGAACCATCTTCTTAGTAGAGCACAGATGCTAAGGTGGATGCTTGATCTCCGTGAGTAGGATTCGAACCCGTGACCCTCAGAGCATGAAGCACCAAACAGCCAGCATTAAATACAGGCGCTCTGACCTACTCGGCCATATCACACATGCGCCATTGATGAATGTGGTAAAATACGCACAATCCACACGAAAAAAAAAGAAGATAGATCAATCCCAGAACACCGTAAATCCAGACCGGTGATACTGGTGTAGAAGGTATTCCGCTTGTTATATTCAAACCTTGCTGAGAGTAATTGCTATCATAACACAACCGCCCCACAGCGCATGCTCCATTTCGCAGGCTCATTTACCATCCCTGCCACCAATAGCGGAAGTTGACCTTTACTACGTTGCTGTGACGTATAAGGGAAACCAACCAACGCACGGTTCAGTTTGAATCCGGCCGAACAAGCGAACTACTTTTCATATGCTCTGTCCATATAAACAGGGAAAATTATCTCCAGATAATTCTTTTTAACGCTAGGTCAACGGAAGTATTATGCAGACTTGAAAAGTAATCGAAATGTTCGGTAAGCATCTATTTTACTATATATGATGTCACTTCCGGCGATGTGCGCGAAGGCCTCGAATCCGGTCCAAAAATCTGACTGGTGCATGGCTGGGTGTTATTAGACCCCCAGCGAGGTGGTTGGTCATAACACCCATAGAGTGAAATTGTAGTTTTTCCAATGGTCTCTTCATCGGCGTACGGATCGTTTCTATGATCGAGATTCATTTGGCACACCAATTCTTCTATTGAATATGTTTTGTTTCTTTGCTTTTGTGAAAAAAGATTCAAATAAACTAATATACATAATATAACAATAAAACAAAACAAAAATATGATAAAAGGAACATCTAAAAACTATACCATGAAATTCCGAATTCTTACAGGTCCATTGCCAAATATACGCGATTCAAAACATTTTCTCGACATTGAGACAAGACATGTCCTTCAGTGGTAAATGTCACGCCTCGAATGAGTTAAATATATATTTTTAAAAGGCATATATTATACAAAGTTTATTATCATGTATCCAAGGAAAAGAATTGCCCTTTGTGTTGAAAACATGCACTGGGTATTCGTCTTTACAAGAGAGAGCTTTGTTGTTTAGACCATGATTTATGTATCTAAGGTATATCTTGTTTAGTTGAGAACAACTTTTGTAACACTGTCTTCTAGCCTAATTTATGAGAGAAGAGACTCTCATATGAGACTTTATGGGCGTCAACTTATTCAAAATAATTTATCTTCCTGCTTCCTTACTTTTTTTGACGCGATAATATACATCAACTTCAAAATTCGCCCTCTGTGATATTTTATGACACAAAGACAGATAAACTAAACCGTATTTTTATTTTCTACCATTTTCTAAGAGCTCAATGATTTTGAAAACGTACCTTTAGTAATCCAAAATGTAAAAACTCTAGTAATACATGTTGTAACAGTCTCTCATATTATGACAATGCGCTTGTCGTAGTACAGACTGTAATAATGCTTAGTGTTGTGACTGCTGTGTCACAAATTGGAAAAAAACGTAACTGTTGTAGTACGGACTGTAACAATGTAACTATTATGCTACAAACTGTAACAATGTAACTGTTACAGACTGTAACAATGTAACCGTTGTACTACAGACTGTAACAATGTAACTGTTATGCTACAGACTGTAACAATGTAACCGTTGTACTACAGACTGTAACACTGTAACTGTTGTACTACAGACTGTAACAATGTAACTGTTGTACTACAGACTGTAACAATGTAACTGTTATGCTACAGACTGTAACAATGTAACTGTTATGCAACAGACTGTAACAATGTCGTTTTGGTACAGATTTTAACAATGTAATAATTGCAATACAAACTGTAACAATATAAATGTTGTACTACAGACTGTAACAATATAACTGTTGTAGTACAGACTGTAACAATGTTACGGTGGTAATACAGACTGTAACAATATAACTGTTGTAGTAAAGACTGGAACAATGTAACTGTTGTAGTACAGACTGTAACAATATAGCTGTTGTAGTACAGACTGTAACAATGTAGCTGTTGTAGTACCGAATGTAACAATGTAACTGTGGTAGTACAGAAGGTAACAATGTAACTGTAACAATATAACTGTTGTAGTACAGAATGTAACAATGTAACTGTGGTAGTACAGACTGTAACAATATAACTCTGTAGTACAGACTGCAACAATGTAGCTGTTGTAGTACAGACTAACAATACAACTGTTGTAGTACCGACTGTAACAATGTGACTGTTGTAGTACAGACAGTAACAATGTAACCGTTGTAGTACAGACTGTAACAATGTAACTGTTGTAGTACAGACTGTAACAATGTAACTGTGGTAGTACAGACTGTAACAATGTAACTGCTGTAGTACAGACTGTAACAATATAACTGTCGAACTACAGACTGTAACAATGTAACTGTCGAACTACAGACTGTAACAATATAACTGTCGAACTACAGACTGTAACATTGTAACTCTGTAGTACAGACTGTAACAATATAACTGTTGCAGTACAGACTGTAACAATGTAACTGTTGTAGTACAGACTGTAAGAATGTAACTGTGGTATTACAGACTGTAACAATGTAACTGTTGTAGTACAGACTGTAACAATGTAACTGTTGTAGTACAGACTGTAACAATGTAACTGTTGTAGTACAGACTGTAACAATGTAACTGTGGTAGTTCAGACTGTAACAATGTAACTGTTGTAGTACAGACTGTAACAATATAACTGTCGAACTACAGACTGTAACAATGTAACTGCTGTAATGTGTCGGTTGTAGCACAGACGGTAACTAATGTACTAAAAGTATAACTGCTGTTGAACAGACTGTACCAATGTAACTGCTGTGGGACAGACTGTAACTATATAGCTGTTGTAGTACAGACTGTAACAATATAACTGTTGTAGTACAGACTGTAACAATATAACTGTTGTAGTACAGACTGTAACAATGTAACTGTGGTAGTACAGACTGTAACAATGTAACTGTCGAACTACAGACTGTAACAATATAACTGTCGAACTACAGACTGTAACATTGTAACTCTGTAGTACAGACTGTAACAATATAACTGTTGTAGTACAGACTGTAACAATATAACTGTCGAACTACACACTGTAACAATGTAACTGCTGTAATGTGTCGGTTGTAGTACAGACGGTAACAATGCACTAAAAGTATAACTGCTGTGGAACAGACTGTACCAATGTAACTGCTGTGGGACAGACTGTAACAATATAACTGTTGTGGGACGGACTGTAACAATCTAACTGCTGTGAGACAGACTGTAACAATATAACTGTTGTGGGACAGTCCGCAACAATATATCTGTTTTGGGACAGACTGTAACAGTACAATTGCTGTAGGTTAGGCTGTAACAATGTAACTGTTGTGGTACAGACTGTAACAATATAACTGTTGTGGGACAGACTGTAACAATACAACTGCTGTGGGACAGACTGTAACAATGTAACTGTTGTGGTACAGACTGTAACAATGTAACTGTTGTGGTACAGACTGTAACAATACAACTGTTGTGGTACAGTCCGCAACAATATAACTGTTGTGGTACAGACTGTAACAGTACAACTGCTGTGGGACAGACTGTAACAATGTAACTGTTGTGGTACAGTCCGCAACAATATAACTGTTTGGGGACAGACTGTAACAGTACAACTGCTGTGGGACAGACTGTAACAATATAACTGTTGTGGTACAGACTGTAACAGTACAACTGCTGCGGGACAGACTGTAACAATGTAACTGTTGTGGTACAGTCCGCAACAATATAACTGTTTTGGGACAGACTGTAACAGTACAGCTGCTGTGGGACAGACTGTAACAATATAACTGTTGTGGTACAGTCCGCAACAATATAACTGTTTTGGGACAGACTGTAACAATACAACTGCTGTGGGACAGACTGTAACAATGTAACTGTTGTGGGACAGACTGTAACAATGTAACTGTTGTGGTACAGACTGTAACAATACAACTGCTGTAGGATAGGCTGTAACAATCTAACTGCTGTGGGACAGACTGTAACAATATAACTGTTGTGGTACAGACTGTAACAATGTAACTGTTGTGAGATGGACTAACAATATAACTGTTGTGGGACCGACTAACGATATAACAACTGTGGGACAGACTGTAGCAATCTAACTGCTGTGGGACAGACTGCACCAATATAACTGTTGTTGGAAAGACTGTAACAATACAGCTGCTGTGGGACAGACTGCAACAATATAACTGCTGTTGAACAGACTGTAACAATCTAACTGCTGTGGGACAGAGTGTAACAATACAACTGCTGTGTGACAGACTGTAACAATATAGTTGCAACAATATAGTATAGTTGCAACAATATAACTATTGTGGGAAAGACTTAACAATACAACTGCTGTGGGAGAGACTGCAACAATATAACTGTTGTGGGAAAGACTGTAACAGTATTGTTGCAGCAATATAACTATTGTGGGAAGACTTAACAATACAACTGCTGTGGGACAGTCTGCAACAATACAACTGTTGTTGAACAGACTGTAACAATCTAACTGCTGTGGGATAGACTGTAACAATATAGTTGCAACAGTATAGTATAGTTGCAACAATATAACTATTGTGGGAAAGACTTAACAATATATCTGTTGTGGGAAAGACTGTAACAGTATTGTTGCAACAATATAACTATTGTGGGAAGACTTAACAATACAACTGCTGTGGGACAGTCTGCAACAATACAACTGCTGTTGAACAGACTGTAACAATCTAACTGCTGTGGGATAGACTGTAACAATATAGTTGCAACAGTATAGTATAGTTGCAACATATAACTATTGTGGGAAAGACTTAACAATACAACTGATGTGGGAGAGACTGCAACAATATAATTGTAGTGGGATAGACTAACTGTTGCGGGGCAGACTAACTATATAACTACTGAGGGACAGACAGTTACTATATAACCGCTTTGGGATAGACTGTAACAGTATAGTTACAACAATATAGTATAGTTGCAACAATATAACTGTTGTGAGAAAGGCTTAACAATGCATCTGCTGTGGGACAGACTGCAACAATACAACTGTGGTGGGATAGACTAACAATATAACTACTGTGGGACAGATTGTAACCGTATAACTGTTGTGAGACAGACTGTAACAATATAACTGTAGTGGGATAGACTAACAATATAACTACTGTGGGACAAACTTTAACAATATAACTGTTGTGAGACAGACCTAAACATATAACTGTTGTGGGATAGACTAACAATATAACTGTTGTAATACAGACTAACAGTATAACTGCTCTGGGACAGACTGTAACAATACAACTGCTGTGGGACAGAGTGTAACAATATAACTGTTGTGGGACAGACTGTAACAATGCAAATGCTGTTGTGGGACCGACTGTAACAATACGACTGCTGTGGGGTAGACTGTAACAATATAACTGTTGTGGGACAGACTGTAACAATACAACTGTTGTGGGACAGACTGTAACAATGCAAATGCTGTTGTGGGACAGACTGTAACAATACGACTGCTGTGGGGTAGACTGTAACAATATAACTGTTGTGGGACAGACTGTAACAATATAACTGTTGTGGGACAGACTGTAACAATGCTAATGCTGTTGTGGGACAGACTGTAACAATACGACTGCTGTGGGGTAGACTCTAACAATATAACTGTTGTGGGACAGACTGTAACAATACAACTGTTGTGGGACAGACTGTAACAATATAACTGTTGTGGGACAAACTGTAACAATGCATATGCTGTTATGGGACAGACTAACAATACAACTGTTGTGAGATAGACTAACAATATAACTGTTGTGGTACAGGCTGCGACAGTATAACTGTTGTGGGATAGACTAACAATATAACTGTTACTATATAACTGCTTTGGGATAAACTGTAACAATATATATGTTACTGCTATGGGACAGACTTTGAATATAACTGCTTTGGGATAGACTGTAACAATATACATGTTACTGCTATGGGACAGACTATGAATATAACTGCTGTGGGACAGACTGCAACAATCTAACTGCTGTGGGAGATATTGTAACAATATAACTGTTGTGAGACTGACTGTAGCAATATAACTGTTGCGAGAAAGTTGCGTGTTAAATCTTTTTCTATTTTCACAGTTGTTGTTGTTCATAGTCAGCACTCCCTCCCTACCATACGTCCTTATCGCAATAGTCAAATATAAGCATTTTCAACGTGGGTTAGGTGAGATCTGGTGAACCGTGGGGAGGGGCGTGAGGGCTGAGAATATGAGCTCAACTTATACTGAAGAAGTGAATTATTTGCTTTGCTTTCACTTGATCTGCTATAAAAAAAAATTCAACTACAGAACCGAGTCATAACCAATCTATTGAAAACTACGGACAAGTTTTCTTAAAATATATTTTCTTTTAATGGACGTGAAATTTTGAAAGATTCGGGTAAATAAAATCTGCCTAAAAAAACTTGTATCCACTTACCTTTTTGTCTATCTACATGTAGCGTCCATTAGAATATCATAATGTTGTTGGAAATATGACGATAGACACACGTGACAAATCACCTCCTGTTACATTTCTTGCGAAATCTGAAGAAGCAAAAATCTACGGGGGCATATTTCCCTATTTTAGTCTCCTTCTATAAATGCATATAGAAATATATAGTGTCCTGCTCAACAATTCCTTTACACTTCGAGCCACATCGGTCTTTAGAAAACCTGTTTTCTTGGACCACATAAATATACTAGGTCAGCTGCTCAATACATCTTTTCAATGAGTTAACACGGTCGTTCTATATATATATATATATATATATACTATATTCGCGGACATTACCGAAGCTCGGGTTTGTTTAGTTGTGTGCACGGCCGAGGCTGGTGTGCTTTACGTTGCGGGACAAAAAGTCCAGTCGATATTGCAAGCGATCGATGAGAAATAAATACAAAGACGTAGGCCTATAGGGACACGAACAAAATAATCTCTCAGAAATACTAGTAAATCAAGCGTATGTGAAGTATTCAATCATGTCAATGCGTGGCAATATAACAGCTTGGGTGGATATATATATCAGGAAATATTAGAGCGGATCAAACCACAGTCCTATGAGCCTGTCCATTATAGACGATCTCTAAAGAATCATCGGTCCATGGATGAAACCACCACTTCAGTATTTAACGCGGGACACAGTAATATAAAGGTACGGCGTATAAGCATACAATGCCGGACGTCCGAGCAAATATATAATTTACCAGGTTTTGCAGGGTCGACAATCTATAGATGGGCATACCGGAGAGATCTGCAGATTATGCAAAAGCAATTAGTACTCTGGGTGCCCTATGGAGCGTAATCCACTGAAATTAATTTTGATGAAAAACTGGGTATTTGTCAGAGGGTTCGACTACAAGAATATAACGAAGTTTCGATGGCAGGATAGAAAACTGATCAAATTACAAGCGTAATATATGTTCAGGAGTATGTTTCTCGCGATGCATCAGCTCGAGAGAGCCATTCTGTCATCAGGAGAAAAATTGAGTGTAATTACCGGGTACACTCACTGGGCCCCTGAGTGGCTTAGAGCATCTCTACAATTTGAAGGTCGTGGGTTCGAATCCCGCTAACTTAAAATTAACTTCTCTGGTAGAGTTAATCGCACCTGTGCTTTTGAACCAATGATGGCAAATTTCCAATCAACTTAACAGTTTCCCAATCGCATAAATCCCAGGTTGGCTGTGCACATCCACATGTTGAAATTTGAACATATTCTGAAGACATTATCGTCGGCATGTTGAGGGTTTCAAACCCTTCTCCTTACAACAGGATATCAATTTATCAAGCGTTGTAACTCTGGTATGAGATTATCGCTTCGAAATTTGAAGATCGACGGTCGGTGTCCAAGTCTAGACCTTGAGCTCTGCGTGGATGACTTGGGGGCTGAAATAAATAGGAAAGCTGTAATATATGAGTAAGCTCAAGTACAAAGGACTCTATTCCGGCTCTAAACATACTTTTATAGTAGTGTCTATAGATTCAGAACGCGCAACGCCCATGTTTTCAATTCAACACCGGACAAAATATACACCGAGCTTGAAAGACGAACAACTGGCTCTTTCCCCGGTTTTGTTTGTCGAAGCTTCGGAATCTGTGCATCTATCCCCGTACATAACTTAGACTCTATCGAAACATTCACGCGATATTTCAAAGTATCTAGTCCCGAGGGCAGAAATACAAAATATAAAACTGCATGGAGTGCTATCCGTATATTGGCCCATGCACGTCACACTTTAGTGATATGTCTTCTGTATGATGATATCTTTAGCATGGTAGATGTAAGGCCAAAAAAAAAATATCTAGCTTCAGTTTTTTTTACGACTGCATCAACTTTTTTTATGGACCACAGCAAAAAAAACCTTTTAACTCTATCATGTATTAGAACTGCTCGTGTAGCAACAATGTCTTGAACCACATATATTTCACTTGGGTCTAATAAAAAAGAATTAAAAAAACCCCAACATATTATACACACTTTCATTGAAAAATCACTGTTGCGACATGTAACAATATATTATTAGACAAGCCGCCCGAAGTTTTTGAATCATGATGAATAAATCAAAAGATATTATTCAAAAAAACCTAGCCTCTTTAACGGTGAAGTCCAGTCAATATGTACAGATCTTCCATGGAATTGTGCCTTTTTTCATCAATGCATGAAATTTGGTAAAGTAAGATGAAGGCATTCGAAACATTCTTGGATTAGCCTATAGTATTGGACCCTTCTGCTGAGGGCCAATGTTTGGCTGATGCAGCAACAACATTTTCCCAGATGGACGGCAGATTTTGAAATCGAAAGCGAGGCCGCACTATGTCATCGGTCAACTGAGACAGTCACGTGGCTGTGTATGAAGATTGGGTTGGCTCCTATAAATAGTGATCCAATGAGAATGCTCGTCTTAGTTTAAAATGGCGGAGTCGAATGCCCAATCACTGAACCCCAGACAGCTAGAACAGTACACTGACACATTCGGAACTCCCGTTCTACGAAGGGGACCGATTCTACGCTCGGGGGACGACAACATGAATTTCCTATGAATCTCCAGATGTGACGCGCCGGAACGGTTTAATACGCATGGCTCCGAAGCCCAATCACTCTCGCGGAAGCCTTAATCCCCGACCAGCAAATATTTCCCTGCGAGTCTCTGATTTACGTCAGATATTCTAACGAGAGATCCTGAAGGATCTTGGCGCCCACCATTGTCCGATAATTGTAAGCTAATGACTAGAGGATCTTTTTGTCCATTGTTACTAAGAACAAACGATTGATTTGTAATTTTGGTTACAGAATTTCGAATCTGAGCGAAAAGGATCAGAAAAGGCCACTGAAAAACACCAAGATATAATCTAAGTTTCAGGAGTTTCAAGATTTCTAAAAACTGTACTTATGTCGGTTGTTATAATACAAGAGAAATGAGCAAAGTTAGTCTGAAAGTGAATGTACATGTACGGAGGTTTCTTCGCCTTTGTTTCGTAGTATTTTTTTTATTTATTTTTTTTGCACGTGTCATCATTGGGTACTGGAAGCGAAGACCAATCTCCAATATTTAAGACCAATACTTAAGATTTTATAATTAAGAACGAATGCTAATTCTGTTCTCTTTATACGGCTATTTTGAGATATCTCTTTTAAGATACCATGCTCAAAAATAGTAAGATGGTACACTACTTAATACTGAAGGGATCCGGTCCGTGCAGTAATGATGAAACTTCGAAAGTGCCTGAATCCTGATTATCTCCCTTGGATCGAAACATGCAGTAGTCTACAGTTGTCGAGTTGTGACGTCCCATCATGTAGCCGACCCGCCGGCAGACGAAAAGGTGAAGCAGTTCACTTGCTACTGCATGGACTAAAGAAAGCTGATTTAAAATTTGCAGAAATACATTTTGATTCCGAATTATTTGAACTCCTTGATATGGAAGGTGAAGGTATGGATATTCTCTATAGTCAATATATAGAATATGCCCCACCGTTTGACCCGCCGACTCTTGTGATGCAACGTCACAACTCGAGAATATCGAATTAATTTGAAGCGTAACTTGGATTTTCGAATCGGACCAAAAAAGGTATCTTGCACTACTAGGCCCCATGTGGGACCTGTGTACCAAATTTCATAAAGATCCATGAAATATTTCCTGACAATTCACTGTAACATTGTTTCAAGGGGAAATTCAAGATGGCCGCCTTGTGGCCATACTGGATTTTCGATTCGGACCGAGAAAGGTATCTTGCACAACTAGACCATAAGGGGAACCTGTGTACCAAATTTGAGAAAGATCCATGCAGTACTTCCTGAGAAATCACGATAACAAATTTGCATGGGAAAATCCAAGATGGCCGCCTGTTGACCATATTGAATTTTTGAATCGGACCAGAAAAGGTACTTTGCACAACAAGACGACAAGATGAACCTGTGTACCAAATTTAACAAAGACCCATGCAGTAGTTCCTGAGAAATCGCAATAACAAAGTTTCATGGGGAAATCCACGATGGCCGCCCGATGGACATATTGGATTTTGGAATCGGACCAGAAAAGGTATCTTGCACAATTGAACCTGTGTATCAAATTTGAGAAAGATCCATGCAGTAGTTCCTGAGAAATGACGATAAAGTTCCATGGGGAAATCCAAGATGGCTGCCTGGTGGCCATCCTGGATTTTCAAATCATACCAGGAAAGGTATCTTGCACAACTAGATCCCAAGGGGAACCTGTGTACCAAATTTGAGAAAGATCCATGTCGTGGTTCCTGAGAAATCGCGATAACAAGGTTTCATGGGGTAATCCAATATGGCTGCCTAGTGGCCATATCAGTTTTTCGAATCGGACCGAAAAAGGTATCTTGCACAACTATACCCCAAGGGGAACCTGTGTACCAAATTTTGGAAAGATCCATGCAGTAGTTCCTGAGAAATCACGATAACAAGGTTTCATGGAGAAATTCAAGGTGGCTGCCTTGTGGCCATATTGGATTTTCAATTCGGACCGAAAAAGGTATCTTGCACAACTAGACCCCAAGGGGAACCTGTGTACCAAATTTGAGAAAGATCCATACAGTACTTCCTGGGAAATGACGATAACAAAGTCTCAAGGGGAAATCCAAGATGGCTGCCTGGTGGCCATATTGGATTTTCGAATCGGACCAGAAATGGTATCTTGCGCAACTAGACCCCAAGGGGAACCTGTGTACCAAATTTGAGAAAGATCCATGCTGTAGTTCCTGAGCAATTGCAATAACAAGGTTTCAAAGGGAAATCCAAGATGGCTGCCTGGTGGGTATATTGGATTTTTGAATCGGACCAAAAAAGGTATCTTGCACAACTAGACCCCAAGGGGAACCTGTGTACCAAATTTGAGAAAGATCCATGCAGTAGTTCCTGAGAAATCTCGATAACAAGGTTTCATGGGGGAAATCCAAGATGGCTGCCTGGTGGCCATATTGGATTTTCGAATCGGACCAGAAAAGGTATCTTGCACAACTAGATCCCAAGGGGAACCTGTGTACCAAAATTGAGAAAGATCCATGCAGTAGTTCCTGAGAAATCTCGATAACAAGGTTTCACGGGGAAATCCAAGATGGCTGCCTGGTGGCCATATTGAATTTTCGAATCGGACCAAAAAATGTTTCTTGCACAACTAGACCCCAAGGGGAACCTGTGTACCAAATTTGAGAAAGATCCATGCAGTAGTTCCTGAGAAATCGCGATAACAAGGTTTCATGGGGAAATCCAAGATGGCTGCCTGGTGGCCATATTGGATTTTCGAATCGGACCAAAAAAGGTATCTTGCACAACTAGACCCCAAGGGGAACCTGTGTACCAAATTTGAGAAAGATCCATGCAGTAGTTCCTGAGAAATCGCGATAACAAGGTTTCATGGGAAATCCAAGATGGCTGCCTGGTGGCCATATTGGATTTTCGAATCGGACCAGAAAAGGTATCTTGCACAACTAGACCCCAAGGGGAACCTGTGTACTGAATTTGAGAAAGATCCATGCAGTAGTTCCTGAGAAATCGCGATAACAAGGTTTCTTGGGGAAATCCAAGATGGCTGCCTGGTGGCCATATTGGATTTTCGAATCGGGCCAAAAAAGGTTTCTTGCACAACTAGACCCCAAGGGGAAACTGTACCAAATTTGAGAAAGATCCATGCAGTAGTTCCCGAGAAATCGCGATAACAAGGTTTCATGGGAAAATCCAAGATGGCTGTCTGGTGGCCATATTGGATTTTCGAATCGGACCAAAAAAGGTTTCTTGCACAACTAGACCCCAAGGGGAACCTGTGTACCAAATATGAGAAAGATCCATGCAGCAATTCCCAAGAAATCGCGATAACAAGGTTTCGTAGGGAAATCCAAGATGGCTACCTGGTGGCCATATTGGATTTTCGAATCGGACCAAAAAGGTTTCTTGCACAACTAGACCCCAAAGGGGAACCTGTGTACCAAATTTGAAAGATCATGCAGTAGTTCCTGAGAAATCGTGATAACAAAAATTGTTTACGGACGGACGGACGACGGACGACGGACGGACGACGGACCACGGACGAAAAGCGATTTGAACAGCACCAGATGGTGGGCTAAAAACTGTTTATTCTTTTCATTCGAAGCACGTTTCAATAGAAAACCATCAGTTTAAATGGCACACACGCCACGTATTAGCAAGTCTATTCCATGGCGTCACTGACAGATCCCTGACAGACCGAAACACACGTGACCACGTTCTAGTCAATAACCGTCAATGGCCTTCGAGGGACATCTCAAACCGGAGATCCCCGAGAAGTTGCGAATGTACACTGACACTGTTGATATCCATTCGCGACTGCTCGGCTTATTCCGTGAAGTCATAATACCTCGCGTATTAATGGTGGAAGGATTTTACAGCTCTCAGCTGTAAACCGTGATCCGCCGCACGTGAGGCACATCACATGCTGTAGGATGTGTTTCCCCTCACATAGTCCGCGTTTGTATTTCTCTCTTATCGGGAGATAAAATATATATCCAAATGAAATGGGACATTCCCTTGATTCTACCCGGGAAGAATCTCTTCTAATTTGAGGTGTTTCTCTCGGTTTTTCTTCTTGAGCTAATCTCCATCAGTGTCCATGGTAACGGAAGTCATACAGCTGGCATGCGCCGTTCGGGGTTTCCGCGTGATATTATTCTTTCAATATGGATGCCAATATGGATTCCTACCAGTGCGGATCGAGGTTCTAATGTCCTACATTGTCCGAGATTGTGTCGAGTGTGTTGATATCTTGATTTAACAGAGAGTACTACAGTATAATTTTTGGATATGGAGCCACTGCGAACTGCCGCATGGGAACACATGGCGGCCATTTTCCACACGTAACTTTGTATTATTTATCAACACTACCGCATTAGGCATACACTTGATTTTTGAAAGGAGAATACGTGTACGATGCAACAGCATAATATTTCAGTAATATGTTTAACGAATTAGGGAATGAAAACAATAACGTTGAAAAATACTCACCCAGATATTGTGAATTGTTCTAAGGCTTTCGACTTTTCTAAGAAAGCACTAAAACTTACACGGAATTAAACATGGCGTTGGGAGAGCAATGATGCACGGAGTCATTTGGTAATATGTCTGAAAAGGCCGTAACAATCATTTTTAAAGATAGTCGTCATGGGGCACAGCTGTTTATAGCCGTTTCATTATGTTGCACGGAGTCTTATGGCCCCTTCTTAAATGAGAGAACCAAATATGTCCACAGTTAGATAGTCAGGGTTACCTTTCCTAGCAAATGCGAACAGATTTACCTTGGTTTCTCGGCTGACGTCGTCTTGTTTAATTTCGACATTTTTTAATTTTATTTCTTTTCTTTGATTCTGTATGATGGAACTTTATTAAATGACGCCATGTAAATTAGTATAGTACGCTTTCATGTAAAGAAAACGTGAAGAATTGAACGAAATACATTATTGCACACGAAGACTTATTTGGATTTGCACTTCCCAAACATTTCTCAACAAGAGGTTGCACTGAATATGCTTATAGCGTGTCCAAATGCATTCACTTCAAAGCAAAAAGTTTTGGTAATACATGTTATTATTGGAAGTGGAAATCCAGAAGAATATCTGTGTTCCATTTAAGTTCACTTCTACGGACAAGCAAACCGCGATAAGCATACATTTTTGTTGGACGTCAAGGCCGACATTTCGGAAGTATCGATGACGTTTTGAATCAAACAAAGAAGCTGTATAACCCCAATATGATCAGCTAAGAATGAGAGAGAGAGAGAGAGAGAGAGAATCCGATCTTATCTTTCTGGGTTTCCGGTAAATATCCAGTGATGGGGACAGATTGGAGTGAAAAATGTTAGATGCTGAGATAAGCACTACCACAAGCCGATTTCATTTGACATTTCAACAAAGCATGGCTTTGTTTTCAATTGCAATATCTCATATATGACACAGGGAATCAGCTGATGCCCATGACGATTTGAATACAGCCGGCTCTTGTCCATCTAAATCTCATTTTAATTAATTTGCAAATGAGTGAACTGATTGAGTGAATGAATAGAATTTAACGTCGCTTTCAACAATATTTCAGCTATATCATGACGAACCAACTAAGCGCCACCCAGCCCAGTTGTGTTCCTGCTACTTCAAAGAAGAAATCTTTGAAGCAGCATGGAACCAGACACTCTCCATTCATCCTATAAAGCACTGAGGACAGCGCACAAGACACAGACAGGACGCTCACATGGTGCAATACAGCCAAGTGACATTACAGTGCTAGACATCACATTATCAAGTTCCTGTTGCTTCTCAGCAAAATGCATTGAGGCAACAGGAACCTGAACCCACCCAACCACCCCCGCTCATGCGATGAGTGCAGTCACCTCGCAAACAGTACCACACTGGAGATTCAATCATTGGAACTCTTGGGTTTTTGCCGAAATCATTGGACCTCTCCGGTCAGCAGCGCTATTCATCGGGTAAAAATGGCGGACTCTGGGCAACAGATGCTTCCCAGCGACGTAAACCTTCCCGGACCGGAGGAGCCACCAATGTATGTACTTCAAGATATCCACCAAGAGGTGATCCGCATTGTTAGGAATCGTTCGAGGTAACTTAACAAATGCACTGGCGTCTGGGGTTTACTGACGAAGCTCCACAATTCAGCTAGTCGCACGTAGGGCCTACCTTCAAACTTTTGGCGCTAAATCGAGTGTAAACGGGCACTACAGCCCAAATTAGACTTTTTCTATCCTGAGAACCATAAACAACCTAATAGTACAATGCGGGTTTGCACTCATAACATCAACTGTCGAACGTTCTTTCACCCTTATTTTCGTATGGTTCAACATTTATCATTCGGTAAACGGAGCTTAAGGGTGAGAGTCGTCGTACTCTCGGGTAATCATGTCGAAATAGTTTCATTTTAGCAAATTTTCTGCTCAATCATCAATTAATAGTAAACCAAGATGGTAAATCAGGGAAATAACATCTAGACGTAACGCTATGAAAACTTCGTGCGATATGTTTGCCGACATTCTACGAGATCCCATAATAAGCCAATCGCGACAATTTCTACCTTTTGTCTCTGGCAATGATTGACGTTTAGCTCACGGAGATAAACATCTTCGCACGGCACAATCCTTCGATATTTTCTACCCCCAAACAAAGCCATAATTTTCGGTGGAAGTAAACTCTTTGATCTTCACGGTTTACCACGAGCACGGTCTGGAAATGATGGCACATTTGGATACTGTTTGAGGATAATGTTTATATATTAGACCACATGCTACCGTGTGTAATAACTGTGGGCGTGATTTTGAAATTGGTACCCCACGCTAGGCACCTGATTGACTAAAAAATGTAGTTTCAAATTCGCACGGGATTTATATAGGGCTGCAGTCAGATATGATATTCCGTGATATTATATCTGAGTTTACAGAGATTAGGCCCTAGTAGTAGGGAAAGTTGATTTCGAGCCATATTTTCCAGGGAGGTAACTCTTGGTTCCCCTTTTTTCCAGGTTAAAGTATAGGGGGCGCCACATCGCCTTTCACCTCTGTGGCGCCACCACCTCAAGGTAACGTGGAGGTCAAAAGTAGTTCCGGCAACCTTTAACCTTTGTATTCCTCCGCGGTCTGATGGTGATGCCGTCAATCAGAACATGATAGGACATGTACTGACCTGTCTGTGGGGTTTTCCCACAATGTCGTTCACCTCTGTATCTTTTCGGTGATCTCCGTGTCTCTTCGGTCACCTCCGTGTCTTTTCGGTCAGGTCCGTATTCGGATTTATACAATATACAGGCCTGTATGGGGTATGGGGATGGTCATTTTTGAACATGATAGGCCATGTACTGTCTGTGGGGGTTTTTCCCGCCAGAATTTCGCTGTCGTCTGCTTGGGGTTGTCACGTGCCGAACACCTGGCGTCCCGAATTGCAACAATGTTGCACGTTCGCTACACTGTTGCGGCGACCGTGAAGACCTGGTCTGGCGTCTGTGTGAGTGAGCTCACGTGCCGAACACCTGGCTCCCCGAGATCAAGGCATGTCCAGACTTGTTCTGGGTTGTACAGTTCTGCCATGCAGAGAACGGGTACTAGGAATGCATATTAAATCTATAGACAAAGTGTATGGAAATAGACGTTTTGGGGTCTAGGTGGGCCACTAGTGGGTCGATGGAGTCGAGTGACGTATCAATGTGAAGCCTATGTGAGGGGGCATCCGACGGGCTGGGTGTGGGGTTGAAATATCGTCATTCTGCGCATGCGCAATAGACAAAGGGTATGGAAATAGCCGTTTTGGGGTCTAGGTGGGCCACTCATGGACCGATGGGGTCGAATGAGGTATCAATGTGAAGCCTATGTGAGGGGGCATCCCACTGGGTGGATGTGGGGTCGGAATATCGTCATTCTGCGCATGCGCAATAGACAAAGGGTA
Source organism: Hanleya hanleyi (assembly GCA_036873755.1). Classification (NCBI taxonomy): domain Eukaryota; kingdom Metazoa; phylum Mollusca; class Polyplacophora; order Lepidopleurida; family Hanleyidae; genus Hanleya; species Hanleya hanleyi. Next base: position 33,870 of record JAVTVY010017726.1, on the reverse strand, counting down.
TGAAAATAGACGTTTTGGGATCTAGGTGAGCCACTAATGAGCCGATGGAGTTGAGTGAGGTATCCATGTGAAGCCTATGTGAGGGGCCATCCGATTGGACTAGTGTCTCGGCTGTTGTCAACATTCTGCGCATGCGCAGACAGGGAATTCTGCGAAAAGGGTGTGGAAATAGACGTTTTAGGGTTTAGGTGAGCCCCTAATGATCCTATGGTGTCGTATGAGGTCTTATTTTGAAGCTGTCGTGAGGGAGCATCCGCCTGGGCTAGTGTGTCGTTCGTTGTCAATAGTCTGCGCATGCGCAGTCTGGCCGTAGTATAGAAATAGACGTGTTGGGGTTTAGGTGGGCCACTAGTGGGCCGATGGGATCGAGTGAGGTATCCATGTAAAGCAGTCGTGAGGGAGTCTCCAACGGGCTGGGTGTGACGTGGAACTGACGTCATTCTGCGCATGCGCAGTAGAGAAAGTGTATGGAAATAGACGTTCTGGGGCCTAGGCGAGCTACTTTTGGATCGATGGAGTCGAGTGAGGTATCCATGTGAAGCCTATGTGAGGGAGCAACCGCCTGGAGTAGTGTCTCGGCCGTTGTCCACATTCTGCGCATGCGCAGATAGGGAATTGTGGGAAACGGGTGTGGAAATAGACGTTTGTGCGATCTAGGTGGGCCACGAATGGTCCGATGGAGTCGAGTAAGGTATCGAAGTGAAGCATTCGTGAAGGGGCATCCAGTCATGGATGGGTGCATGTAAAATTAGGGGTATGACGTCACTTCCGGTTTGGGTGAATGGGGCGCGACCTGGGAACATGATAGGACATGTACTGACCTGTCTGTGGGGGGTTTCCCGCCAGAATTTCGCTGACGTCTGCGCCTGCATCCGGGTATGCATGAGGGTCTGTGTGAATGGGGTGTGACCTGGGAACATGATAGGAATGCATGTACTGACCTGTCTGTGGAGTTTTTTGCCGGCCCGGCCCGGCCCGCCCCGGCCGCAGCGCCCCGACCCGGCCACAGCGCGCGCGGGTTCTCCGGCCGCACGCGCGCGCGCGCGTCATCACCGGCAGTGCGCGGATGAATGTCGGGTCAAAAGGTCAAAGGTCACATCCAGGTCAAAAGGTCCAAGGTCTCCCTTTCTGCAAGGTTCGGCAACAATGTTGCGGCATCGATATACAGAGCTTGAACCCAAAACAGGGATTGTAAATTAACCTGGGAAGGATGGGCAGGTCCATTTGTACCAATCAGCGGTCGAGAAAAAGAGCCAATGAGTGATCGATAAAAGAACCAATGGACGGGTACTAGAATTTCGCTCACGTCTGCGCCTACATCCGGGTACTGGGATGCTTTCGCCTACGTCCGCGCCTACATCCAGGTTCTTGTACACCCGGGTAATGTTTTCTGGACATGGATGGGTTACCTTTGGCCCCATTCTAGGCCACTGATTGGCTAATACGGTGTTCAAAGCCAGTTTCATGCATTATGCTCATATAGAAAACACACAAGACAGGGTTTTTTGGTGAGATCTCATTTTTTTATTCAGTAACAACAACAACGTGAGAACAATCACGTGAAAACTGAAGCCCAGGACAGGGGGCTTGTACATTGAAAGAACTGAAGCCCAGAACAGGGGGCTTGTAAACTTAAGCCCAGAACAGGGGGCTTGTACATTGAAAGAACTTAAGCCCAGAACGGGGCTTGTACATTGAAATGATGGACGGCCCAGTCATATACGAGTACACATCGCGGTCCTCGGCCTTGGGGTACTCGTCAAACATCTGTACGATGGTAGATAAGGTTCTGCCCCGGCATCGATGGCACAGGTAAAACAAGCAATATTGTCCGCACACGCTACTGGTCAGGCTTTGCAACATTTGACTGTTCCAACATCACGGCTCTGTGCCTTGATCCATGAAGTCTGTTAAATCGGGATGGAGGGGTGGCAGGCCGTACGGATCAAAGTATTCGCCCTGCGCTTCTGTCAAGTACACGGCCACCCAATGTTCACCGGGCCGATCCATCGGGTCCGTGTTGAGAACGTAAGCAGCAGGATACATACGGTCTAATGGGAACACATCTCGGCCGAACACCCCTTGAAAGACCATACGTGTCCCTGGGTCATTCTCCAGCACGGTGGTTATCTGGTCTGTATCCATGTTAGTTGGAGAAGTCAAACAGGACGTTGCGCGCCTTGTCCACTTGAATGATGTTGTCAAACTCGGCGTAGCAGATCACATTGACGGTGGTCCCGAGGGCTCGTGCAAAGTGGATTTCCAACCGTAACTTGCCTTGCTTGGCCAGGGCCAGCTGATGGTCGTTCTCTAAGGTGGGGGTCAGATCGAACAGAACAACGTGTATCCGTTCGTGTAGTTCTCCCGACTGATCATATTCCCTTCGTCCTGGTTGATTTGACCGGTGCCTGTAAACAGGCTCTGATAGGCTCGAATGAAATTCCTGCGCCCAAAGTTCGGTGTTAAGGCCGTGGCTGGGACCTGTTGTCCATCCACATGCAGGGCCACAAAATTGATGCCGAAATGTTTAAAGTCAAACGGATTCTCTGGGTAGGCTCCGCTGAAACTGGTATTTTCCACACAGGCCAGGATCAATCGCTTGGGTAGTTCCCCCAGGAACAGGTTTTCTTGGTTGGCGCTCATATTTCCAGCAGGCACAGAGAACACTGGTTTGTACACGTCGGATAGGGTACTGGGCCGGTTTTGTTTCCAATGCTTTCATGTGTCCCAATTGAACGGCTGGATTCGGTTTCACTTTTCGGACATACAGGACTGCGTCTTGGATGACAATCTTATAGTCGGCTGCATGCCCGTCTACGTTAGTGGCCATCAAGGCGAAGGTCGGAGGCGCCCGTATCAGTCGGATTTTGATGGGGATCTTGTTCAAGAGGTACCGGTCTTGCATGAACATGTCTGCGTGTAGTCGACCCATGAGATCCACCGAGGCGCCGTTCGAAGTGAAAGCCTTCCGTTTGTTATATCCTTCATTGTCCACCGTGTCCATGTGCTCGGCTGTGTCCTGGTAGAATAAAGCGGCTGTCAGTTGAGATTTATTAGCCTCTCGTCCATGCGACAACAGTGTCTCGATGTAGGCTCGATAGGGGTACGTGTTGGTCGAGTCACTGATGAGTTTGTCGCTGAGAAATATATCCACCTGTTGAAACATAGAGTGCAGCCAGAGATTCGTCGGGCCCACCGTTGCAGCTTGGATGATTCTGGAGTCATCCCCATTGACGACCTTGGCTTTCACATACAAGTATGTATGGGCTAAATCCACATAGGCCGTATCCGCATTACTGATGGTGAACTCGATGGGCCCTGTTTCGTTGATGCTGGAGAGCGGGAGATGCTCCACCCATAATCCTTGTTTGGCACTGGTCTGTGTGGGCGCGTCGGTCCACAAATCAAATTCACTGTTGGTGGAGGGGCAGGACTCTGCGTGGATCAAGGACATGTTTAAGAAAAGATATCCTGGGTCTTCGATGTGCGTCATCGCTGGGTCGGTCGTCGACTGGTGCGCGGTCTCGGTGGTGCAGGTCTTTTATTCCCTACGGTGCGTTGTGCTTTGGCGACCAAGACGCCTCCCGCTTCTTTGGCCCGCCGTTTGAAGGCTTCTTTGGGTGCCGTACCCCCCAAGACATCACCGGCCACTTGCAGTCCACTGCGTACCGCTTGTTTGCCGATCGCTTTCACTCCACGCGTCACCAAGGGCAGGAACGTTTTGACGATGCTCCCGAGTATGTACCCCAGCCCATGTCCTCATTGCATGCGTGCACCACTAAAGACGGGAAGGCCACCCCCGGCCTGTTGGGCATAATAGTCCATATAGCTGCGTGCATCGCACTCGTAATGGACCTTCATTATACAAAATGGAGAGCACGTGCTTGTCGAAAATGAAGTGTCAGCACCACTTTTCCTCGTTCGAATGCCACCGGTCGTCCCGTGTCATCTCTTATATCCACCGTGATAGTGTTGATGTCGGTTTGTCGTACGAGTATGTAGAGCATGTGAGTGAAACGATGGGTGACTTGATCTCCATACGTCTTCTTAATGGGGACCACCCGTAACAGAGGTGTGTTGATGTCGCCCACGATGTGGTTGTCGACTACGTCCGAGTAGACGTAGAGTCCGTACATACCCGACTTCATATCCATCGGGGTCTGGCCATGGTCATCGGATGGACCCGTGTAGGTCGCGTGAGCGAGACCCAGCATTTGCTGTAGGATAGGACTCAGTACGACACTCACGTTGGCGGTGAGGAGGATCTGTGCCTTGTCGTTGTGTGCGTTGTAATCGAAGTCCACGTGATTCTTGAAGGGAAAGGATTTGATGGGTTTTGAAACATTCGTGACCTCCCGTAGAGCCTTATAATGCAACAGTCTTGTCAGCCCCTGCATGAACTCCTTGGGGGTATCGTATTGGCATTCGGGTAGGGAGAGTCGGGTGTTTTTGCCTTCGTAGGTCACCTCGTACCACATTTCATTGGCTCGCACGTTGTACCACGAGTAAGGGTATTGGATATCCACTAGGTCACATTCCCATCGTCCAGGTAAATGCAACGGTTGCGGTAAATGGGTGACGTACTTGGCCAAGGTGTTGTCAGGAAACACATCCAGCGAACTGTTACTGGGTAGGGTGAAGTAAAACATGGCGACTGAGCTGTCCTGCTGCTGCTGTTGGTTTTAATAGGTGTTTCAGGCCTTGGGCGGTTGTGTCCGGCGTCGTGTTCGTCGCGGTGACTTGCTCCGTGTCACGGCTCTGTAGATGTGGGGTGTCCTGATCAAGGATGGTTTTTTAAAGGTCTGAAAAGAAGGTGCCCGTTGTGGTGGTGGTGTTTTGGGGGGTGACTCCGGTTCCCATTCGGCTTCCCAAGAAGGTAGTGGGTCTCGGCGATTGCTGGGTCCGCTGCATAAAGGCCCAGCGGTGGGGGTTCCCCACCAATTCCTGTGGTACATGCATGTCTTTCAAGCCTTGGGCGAAGACCTCCCATCCTCGAGGATCCGTGTGCGACCTGCGTTGACGCATCAGGTCGTTCACTAAATGGGTCCCTGGGACCACCTGATTCTGTACCAGGAGTTCGCCTTTATCATTCCAAGTCATGTTAGGATTCTGTTTCATCCGTTGTAATACCAGGCCAGCTTGTTTCTTGAACGATGCAGGTACACTCTTCAGCACTTCGTCTTCGACCCACTGTGGGGCTGTGGGTGGTACCCCTGGTAATGGCAGCTGTTGGAGCGGTGCTGAGGTAGGCAGTGTGTCACGTGGTGGTGGTGGTGTTGCTGGGGTAGAGAGGGTTTTGTATTGGTCCATGAACGTCATGTACCGTTGAAGCGTCTCATTGTACCGTTGTACTTTCTCACTGTCGCTTAACCCCGGTCTCTGTAAGATCTGTTGCATCTCTCCATCGAAGGTGTTTATGGTCTTCACCGTAGGTGGGACAGGGTAGGGCGATTGGAGGTTTTGAAGGAACCGTGGTTCGACGAGGACCATTTTTTTCGTGTGGTTCATTGTCGGCCGAAGAGTCCACCCAATACTGGACCCAACACGGAAGCGACCAACGGTGCTAAGATGGCCCCGAGAAAGCCGCCTTTCTGTAACACCTTTTTCTTTTGTGTTTGAGGGACCCGCTTCTGGACTAGGGTTCGGAGACCTGTCTTATGCTTGGCCAACTTGGTCTTCTGAGCCGGAGTCAGTGGTACGTTGCCTTTTAACAGGTTGTACCCGATCTCGCACAGACAGCGTACAAGGTCAGCGTCCGCACCGCGTACAATGGTTCGGACCAACTCGGGTGGGGCCGTCTTCAATACACGGAGCGTCGGAGCGTGCTTCCGTACTCGCACAGACATCATGTACAACTAATGCTAGAACCCACAACTCTGCTCTTTTTATCTACTTCAGAGAACAGAGACAAAGTCAACCATGCTGTGGTATTAATTCTTTTTATTACCCCCATCATCAAACACACACACCCCAGCTGGGGGCGCCACTGTGGATGTGTTTACATTATTTTTGCATGTACACGTGGTGGGTCTCTCCGGGAAAGATGCCGGTCCGTAGTCGAAGGTGGTCGGGGGTGGCTTGCTTGAGGTCGAAGAGCATATACCCGTGCTGAGGGGTTGTGGCATCTTTAAAGGCTTCCAACGCAAACGGTGTGCGGCCGGGATATATCTGTCTCGCCAGGTGCAGCAGTTGAGTGGTATCTCTCGGGTTTTTGAAGACCACCAGGTAGTGGGCATTTAAGCTGATGTTCCGATGTTGTTTGGCAAAGGCGCTCATATCGACCAAATCCGCTTGCTACTGGGCATCTATTCCTCCCACGATGACCCGGTTCCGTAGAAAATGGTGACGGACAGATCGATGTAAGGTATAGGTGTCTTGTTTTCTTAACCAATCTCGGACTTGGGCACGTTGTATCCCCTGGGGTTTGCCCGCCCGATAGAGAGCCGACAATGCCCTATAGGCCGCCGGACTGTCGGGACTGCAGTATAAGTTATCCAACACCTTCTCCCAGCGCTTCATGGTGACAAATGATGATGGACCCTGGCTCTATCGTTTATTTATAACAGGTATATCTTGGGCCGGAGTTTCTTTCTGATTTTCTTCGTTGGCTTCCACAGTGTCCATGGTAAATGACCAGTCCAACTCGTCTGATGACCGCTCGATAAGCACTTGATCCACATCTACCACGGCATCTTCCAATGCAGACCATAGATCAGGGTGAAGGGTAAAATGCACTGTACCTCCATCTAGCCGAGCCAATTGAGCAAAGAAAGGGCCGCGTCGGATGTACACATCGTGACAAGTGGATGAGGTCGCCGTCCAGTTCACCAGACAACACCCGTTTGAATTTGGTCCAGCCCTCCCGGGACAGACGAATGTGGGCCGGGCACGGTTGTGTAGGGTCCGCATCACAGATGTCTCCCACCTCCTCCATGATATCGACCTTATCTGCATAAACGTGCAGGAAAACCTCGGGGGTCAAGCTGAGATTCGCCAGTATTATGTGCTCCGTCATGGTCAGTACGTGAATGGTACCAGATTTGACTGTCTCTCGTATTTATAGGGAGAACCCCGTGAGATCAAAGGATCGGGTGGTCAAAGTCTAGCCGGGTAATCAATGGCATGGTCGTCTGGTTCATTGCTAGACATGTGTTCATTGGGTTCTGCCGCCGCTTCTCTCAGGGCACGAGCCCACTCCAACTCGTCTGATGACCGCTCGTCCGGTGTAAACAGCTGGTCCACGATAGGCACCACTTTCTCGAAGGCTGTCCACACTGACAGTCTACGTAGATGGCATTGTCTATGTGGATGAGGTGTTCGTCGAGCTCGCCGCTCAACACCCGCTTAAATTTGGTCCAGCCGTCACGGTGTAGCGTAACCGTATTCGATACGGTCTCAGCGCGCGACCAGCAAACATCTCCACGGTCTTCCACGAGGGTGACTTTATCTTCATATACGTGTTACTCCACCCGGGGTGTAAGGGGCAGGATGGCTCGTAGAACTGGTGACATGGTTGACCCAATGACGATCGTTGAATGACGCACACTGTGTCTGGCCCTCGTATTTATAGTCAGGTCCCACTGTCAGTGCCACAGCGCCAGGATCAATAGGGCACAAACCATGACTAGGCCAACCAGCCGTCGCTGATTCCGGCGTGAGCGCTCGTGGTCCATAGCCCGAGCATCAAGGATGGCTGTCATAGTCTAGTAGTGGTGAATGATGGCACACCTCTCCATCGAGTGCACTCTGTCGAGGACCGCTTCTGTGAACTCGTTCAGGATCTGGCGTCGCCCCTCGTTGTCGTCGCCATCTGAAAACATGGACCGAACCACTGCTCGGTAACCCGTGAGCGAATTAACCACGGTCGCATGCTGTAAAATGCGAGTCGCATAGGGACGGGTGTCCGTCATGGCTCTGAAACCGTAGGAATGGAGGTTGAGGCAGGCTCAGGCTGGTCAGGTCAAGCAGGCCAATGAATGCAGAATTGCCCTAAACATTCCCACTTTTATACACCTACATAGAAGTACCCGGATGTAGGCGCGGACGTAGGCGAAAGCATCCCAGTACCCGGATGTAGGCGCAGACGTGAGCGAAATTCTAGTACCCGTCCATTGGTTCTTTTATCGATCACTCATTGGCTCTTTTTCTCGACCGCTGATTGGTCCAAATGGACCTGCCCATCCTTCCCAGGTTAATTTACAATCCCCTTTTTGGGTTCAAGCTCTGTATATCGATGCCGCACCATTGTTGCCGAACCTTGCAGAAAGGGAGACCTTGGACCTTTTGACCTGGATGTGACCCTTGACCTTTTGACCCAACATTCATCCGCGCACTGCCGGTGATGACGCGCGCGCGCGCGCTGCGGTTGTGCCGGGGCGCTGCGGCCGGGGAGGGCCGAGCCGAGCCGGGCCGGGCCGGGCCGGGAAAACCCCCCACAGACAGGTCAGTACATGCATTCCTATCATGTTCCCAGGTCACACCCCATTCACATAGACCTTCATGCATACCCGGATGCAGGCGCAGACGTCAGCGAAATTCTGGCGGGGAAAACCCCACAGACTGGTCAGTGTTCCTATCATGTTCCCAGGTCGCGCCCCATTCACCCAAACCGGAAGTGACGTCATACCCCTAATTTTACATGCACCCATCCATGACTGGATGCCCCTTCACGAATGCTTCACTTCGATACCTCACTCGACTCCATCGGACCATTCGTGGCCCACCTAGACCGCAAAAACATCTATTTCCACACGCGTTTCTCACAATTCCCTGTCTGTGCAGAATGTGGACAACGGCCGAGACACTACTCCAGGCGGTTGCTCCCTCACATAGGCTTCACATGGATACCTCACACGACTCCCATCGACCCAAAAGTAGCTCGCCTAGGCCCCAGAACGTCTATTTCCATACACTTTCTCTACTGCGCATGCGCAGAATGACGTCAGTTCCACGTCACACGTCAGTTCCAGCCCGTTGGATACTCCCTCACGTATGCTTTACATGGATACCTCACTCGATCCCATCGGCCCACTAGTGGCCCACCTAAACCCCAACACGTCTATTTCTATACTGCGGCCAGACTGCGCATGCGCAGACTATTGACAACGAACGACACACTAGCCCAGGCGGATGCTCCCTCACGACAGCTTCAAAATAAGACCTCATACGACAACATAGGATCATTAGGGGCTCACCTAAACCCTAAAACGTCTATTTCCACACCCTTTTCGCAGAATTCCCTGTCTGCGCATGGTATTGTGAAGCTTCGACAGTAAACCCCAGACTCCAGAGCATTTGCTAAGTTACCTCGAACGATTCCTAACAATGCGGATCACCAACTGGTGGGGGTACCTTGAAGTACTTACATTGGTGCTTCCTCCAATCCGGGCAGGTTTACGTCGCTCGGCAGCATGTCACCCAGGATCCGCCATTTTTACCTGATGAATAGCCCTGCCGACCCGAGAGGTCCAATTATTTCGGCAAAAACCCGAGAGTTCCAATGATTGAATCTCCAGTGTGATTACTGGGATCGATTTCATGAAATTTCACTTGACTTTTTCAAGAGCGATTTTCGAACTTGACCAAATGCACTCCAAAAAATTCTCAAGTTTCAAATTTGTTTGGCCACACTTGGTCAAGTGATGTTTGGAACCTTTTGGGATTCTCGATGCGCAGGAACCGATCGGTAGAATTTCAGTGTAAAATATATATGTGCCATTTTTGGTTCTTTGAAATGAAGGACAATGCCCTTACGTGTATGATTATGATGCATGGGCACATGAAAAAAAATCTACTTATTTTTCATCATCGCTCTTCATATTGGTTATTTCAAGAACGTTTTGTTATTTCAAATGCGGTTTTCAAGGAAGCAACGACCACACTTGAACTCAAGTGCGATTTCAGGTTCAAGTGAACTTGCAGGAAAACCAAAAAGTCAAGTCAAGGGAGTTTTTCAAATGTAATGAACTTTCAAGTGCGAAAATTTCCTCAAGTGAGGTTTCATGAAATCGGCCCCTACAATAACAGTAGTTAAGTTAATGTAGGTTAGCATCTTCACTCAAGGTTATTCGAGTTTGTTGATAAACATCATGCATCTCTTAAAATGCTATAGAAGGCAAGTCACTAGAATGTTTCGTATTGTAAATAATCCGGAGACCAAGGGGTCGTGTATTGCATGCTTAAATTCCAAAAGTTTGAATAACATGAAAATCGTATTGTTTTTTCGGCATCATTAAAAGTTATTTCCTCTATATGCTTTGATGAGCACATCAGCGACGATAATTCAAAGTCGAATAACATGCAACATTCAACTGGACATATATGATGCAGGTGAATTAACTACGTGGAAATTTAGTGCGACTCTGGGGACTGTATTGAACGACTTCACAGCGAAAATCATATGGATTAAGAATACTGATCAGCACTAGGGATTGGATATTTTTGGATCATGAATTATGAATTTGGAGCACAATGACCCCATACCCTGATGACGTATTATATATCTCTCAGTCAGGTGATGAATTGTATTTCCATTCATCTGTATGACACGTGAACACTCATCCAGAAATCTAACATGGATTGTGTAACACGAAACCAATTAAATTGTCATTGTCAATGCAAGGCCTATATGTAACCCGATACACCAAATTAAAGCTTGCCCTTCAGACTGTGCCAGCTTAGCTCAGGGACCTCGTGCTGGCAATTAAGTTGATGTCATGTTACACTAAGGAGGTGACCGGCTAATTGAAAAAGTTTATGTAACTTACCATTTTACGAGGAGCCCTCATACTTACCTTATGACGGAACACATACCTTCTTACGTCAATACTCTTAGGGGTTTCATTCACCGCCTCGGTGTCCGGTGCCAAAAAAGAAATGCTCCAGGTACTCCCCTCCGTAGCCCCATTGATACATTATCCCGCGAGACCTGTAAGTCAAATCTCGTTTAGCCCATGCGTATTAGTTTCATCTTTTACCTAAGTAAACTGCCCTCCGACTTTAGCTAGAAGTGTGGGAGGGAGGTGGGTCCGTAAGGTAAGTATGAGGGCTCCTCGTAAAATGGTAAGTTATATAAACTTTTTCACTTTACATCAGAGCCTCTCATACTTACCGTATGACGTAATACATACCTTATTACGTCAATACTCTTAGGGGTTTCATCCACCGCCTCGGTGTCCGCTGCCAAAAAAGAAATGCCCCAGGCACTCCCCTCCGTAGCCCCATTGATACATTATCCCGCGAGCCTGTAAGTCAAATCTCGTTTAGCCCATGCGTATTAGTTTCATCTTTTACCCAAGTAAACTGCCCTCCGAATTTAGGTAGAAGTGTGGGAGGGAGGTGGGACCGTAAGGTAAGTATGAGGGCTCCTCGTAAAATGGTAAGTTACATAAACTTTTTCATTTTATATCAGAGCCTCTCATACTTACCTTATGACGTAATACATACCTTATTACGTCAATACTTAGGGGGTAAAACCAGAATTCGTGGGAACCCCTGGAGGGCTGGTGCAGCTAAAGACAGGGATAACGTAAATGGCGCGTCTGTAACACAGCTCGAAAGAAGGATACAGACTGACGCTAGTCAAGCGCTACTGCGCTCCTAGGAGACAGCAACACCAAAGGTTTACACATAGTAACCTTGGACTCGTCCTGGAAACCAGGGTGGATCGTCGCTACGGCGGATTTATAACCCGAAATAGTGGAAGGCTGTAATTACTTTGATTCAAAAAGAAAAACAAAGAATATGCTATTTCCTAAGAAGTGGTGTCAGCCGGACGTTTACCATTCTCATGGCACCACCCCCCCAAAGAAGCGGAGTTTAGAATCATAAACTCGCCTTGTGGAGGCTCTTCTACATTTGGCCATGATTTCTGAAGCCGCTGTAGAAAAGCCCTCCTGGCGTCGGGATTTGATGACAGCATCCAGGCACTTAATTTGAATAGGCCTGGACGTTCGTGAACCCGACGCCGCTGGCATTGAGTCAGGAGATCTGGACGATCTGGTAACCGCCGTGGTACATCTATCAGAAGGTCTAATAGGCTGGTGAACCACGCCTTGGTCGGCCAGAATGGAGCTATTAGCAGTATCATACACTGCTCGCTCCGAATCTTCTGAAAGACATTGGGGACCAGAATGGTCGGGGGAAACGCGTAAGCATACATCCCCGTCCATGGAACTGACAGCGAATCCATTGCATGAGCTAGTGGATCCGGAAACGGACTCGCATACACGGGAAGTTTGTGATTGTCTCGAGTCGTAAACAGATCGATGTGTGGTGTAGACCACAGGTCGAAGAGTCTGCGAACGACTGAGTCGTTCAGAGACCACTCGGTTGGACTCGGCCTCTGTCGTCTTGACAAGGCATCCGCTAGCACATTCCGGACGCCCGGAATATGCGCGGCTCGAACGGTGATGCGGTGTTGAAAACAACACTGGAACATTTCCCATATCATCATACATAGCTCGGGGGAACGAGTGCCGCCCTGCATGTATGTCACCACTGTCGAATTGTCCGACCGAACGAGCACCACTTTGTTCCGGACGTGAGGGAGAAACCGTTTCAACGCTAGAGAGACTGCCTTCAATTCCAATAGATTGATATGGCATTGTCTCTCGCGGTGGTTCCATAGACCGTGAGCGGTCCAGTCGTCCAGATGTGCTCCCCAGCCGTCCATCGAGGCGTCTGTGAAAAGCACCACATCGGGTGGTGGCGGATGTAATGGCGCCCCCTCCAAGAGGTTGCGCCGATCCTGCCACCACTGAAGGGCTGTCAAAAGCTCCTTCTTGATGGGGGCTGGTTGATTTATTTGACATGTGCTCTGATTCCAGAAACACATCAAATACAGTTGAATCGGTCTGCGTCGAAGTGGTCCGAAAGAGATCACTTCGCCTAGGCTGACCAACCTTCCCAAATTCTCTGGCCGGAAGTGACGATTTGGTCAGAAACAGACCAAGGATCACGTCTAACTTCTCTAGCGAGCTCGCCGAAGGGCGAACCCGGCCGACCACGAGATCGAACTGCACTCCCAGGTGTAAAAACTCCTGGGATGGATGCAAGTCTGATTTGGGAGGTTGACAATCCATCCGCCCAGAATGGCGTGACGAACAGTCAGCCGCACACCGCGGATCACAACCTGGGGCGATGATCCCTTTATCAACCAGTCGTCTATATATGTGCTTATATCCACATTGCGACGCCTGAGAGACACAGCTAGGGCGCCCATCACCCTGGTAAGAACACGTGGAGCCGACGTGATCCCGAAAGGGAGAGCCTGAAATTGCCAGACTCGGCCGTCGAATGCGAACCTGAGGTACTTCTGAGATTCCGGATGAATTGGAATGTGGAAGTACGCATCCTTGAGATCGATCGACGCCGCCCACATGCCAGTTTGTAGACTGGCCCGTACCGCACGAAGAGATTCCATCTGAACCTTCTCCTTGCGGATGAAACGGTTGAGGGGGCGAAGATTGAGCACAGGTCGCCAATCTCCAGTGCGTTTCGGTACCAGAAACATTCTCGTATAAAACCCTGGATCCGATCTGGGATCCATTATCTCCCGTATGGCACGCTTGGCCTGAAGAGAGACTACCTCTTGGCGGAGCACAGGTAACTGCTCTTGCACCCGAGGTAATTGGGTTTCTAGGGGAGCCAAGCGGAAAAGCGACTCAGACGCCCGCCGACCGGAAGGTCCGGTTCGGCACACAGTAGGGTTTGACCCGGAAACGTTAGCTCCCCTTCCGAGATCAACGTGACAGGCACGCTGACTGGTACCGAAGGTGGTGGCGCAGAAATCATTGACTGAGGTCATGACTTCTGCTTCCCGCCAGCGGGTTTAGGCTATCTGCTGCCGCAGATTTGCCTTCACCATTTCCCTGACCTCTACTGCCCCGATGACGTTTCTTCCCAGGGACTGAAGCCGCAGCAGGCGGCGGCCCCCGAGAATACTTCGCATGTGGTGCATTAGATTGAGCAGGAGCGCTCGAACGGCACTTCCCGCCCCCGGTAAGGGTCTGACGGGGAGCCAAGGCGTCTCTATGCTGCTAGACCTCGAAAGCCCTATTAGCATAAAGACCCACACCATCACCAAACAGCTCAGCTGTACCTAACGGTAAAGCAAGCATTTGGGTGGCATGATCCGTGGCTCCCAGAGTCGATTCCGCCAGGTAGAGTCGACGTCTGGCAAGTTGCATTCTTGCAACTGACCGCGCCTGAACTTCCATGATCGATGAAGTGGCCAACTTCATCAACCGATCTAAGTCCGGCAGAGGCTGCGGCACACTCAGATTATCTTGCGATACCTGGACAAATACTGACGCTGGGGGAGGGCTCTCAACCCCACGACGCACAGTTTCATCATGGGCCGCTTCAGTCACACGCTGCAGAGCAGCAGCATAGCTGGCGTGCAACAAATACAACATATGGCTTAAACCTCTAAGAGCGAAACGCCCTGCACCTTCAGCCAAGCGGAGCTCGTCTTCGACAGCCTTCCTGGTCAAGTCGTGCAAAGCTACAGTTTTTGCAAACGTACCAGAAAGGTAGTATGCCGAACCCTGCTCCACCTCCGAAGCCCGACCCGCCACCGGAAGGTCAGAGTCTGGGCAACGGATAAACTCTAAAAACCGAGCAGTAGTAGGTTTAAAAGCTAGTAGCTTTGTCCCCTCCTCCGACCCAGTCTGCAGCAATACAAACGATGCATCAACCTGGCCATCGAGAGGGAGTGCCGGTAAGGTGCTCCGCTTCCACGGCTCAGATACCACTAGCGATGACCGCACGGGAGTTTTCGGAGTTGTGTCCGAGCTCGGACAAGCCGAGACCCCAGACACATAAGACAGCGCATCAGACCAGACAGTCCGAGGTATGCTGTCCAACTCTGTGGAATCACAGATCAGCGTCTGAGTGCAAGCTGCAATCAGGCGATCTAACTCGGCAGCCTCGGCAAGAGCATTAGCATTAGAGGAGTCTACAGAGTGAGAGCTAGATAAAACAGAGTGGACGGGATCCTCTTTATCAACCTCCATGTCGCCAGGACCTGTATCCACCGGGTCATAGAGTGGCCTGAAAATACCAGTTCCGGCGACTGTCACTGAACCCGAACTGGAACCTGGCTGCAGACGAACTGCGCCAGTTCCTGTGGACGTGACTGTCCGCGCACCAATCGGTGCAGCAGGACCAACACCATACCGTGACACTACTCGAGTCAATAGCTCAGAGGAAGTCGGCTTTGCCTTGTGTCGGTCCCCTAGTTGGGGCGCCACTTGGCAACTGGTTAATGGTGATGGCGCAGGCCCATCACCCCTCCGAGAATCGGCAGCACCATCGCGTGAGCTTCCCGGAGGAATCTCTAACACGCTAGTACCCCCCAAACTCGAAGGAGAGACGAGCCACTTCAGACTATCCGACCTGGCAGCAACCTCAGAAGAGGTGCGCTCCTGGCCTAAAACAGATCATAAAGCTGAAACTCAGTCTGTTTTAGGCCAGGAGCGCACCTCTTCTGAGGTTGCTACCAGGTCGGATAGGAATCAGATCCCCGATCGGCCCCGAATGACCCCCATGTGTCTTCGGCATCAGTTCCCGTGGCTGCATGGACAACAACCAATCATCCAGCGTCCGCTGAACAATAGTCGGTACATGCGCCGCCAGGGCCCCCGAGTCAATTCTTCACGGAAGGCGTCCAGAGTCATAGCTTTTCCCTGTTGATGTACAACACCAGAAGGGGGAATACTACCCGAATTAAGGAAATCGGTAATCGGTGAGCCAGGTGTAACGTGATCCGACCGTTTCTTCCATACCGCAGCCCGAAGGTGCAGCAAGTCCGGTTGACAGTCCACGCACACCTCGCATCTGTGTTCCTCATCACATGTTGAACAGGAAGCACACAAATGCCCCGCAGTACCAGTCACCAAAGGTAGATCGCACTCCGGATTGGCACATAACAGGGACTTGGGGGGTAAACCAGGGTCCATAATCTGTAACAAAGTATTACCGAGAATATTAGTACAATGCCCTGATAATAATAAAATCAGTTGAAACAATAATACACAAAATGTATTATAGCATAATGAATGTGTATATAAAAGACCTTAATTGCTATAGCAATAGCAATAGCAATAGCAGGTAAAGCACTGTGAACGACAAATATATTTATATATATATAAATATATAGTATCAACAACACGTTATATAACACAAACATTATCAACCAGAAATAAGTTTATTTAAAATCATAGTTAATAGTATCTGGAATTAAAAGTCGATCCTCCATCGGAAAACACGACTGAGTCAACCCCTGTGCATGACTGTCAAACTAAGTCAAAACCAACCAGGTCAAACGCCGGCGACATTTACCACAGTAAAGTCTGCACGACAAAAACAAAGTTTATCACAAATCGACTTTCACTCAACCCCAAAGCTGGAAAAACCAGTTTGGCCAGAATGAAGGAATTGGAGACAATGCCAAATGTTAACCCAAATAGCTCAACAAAGCGACAAGCCAAACACTTGACTCAGATACGAACAGCTGGAAGTCTATTGTTCAAAGACAAAAGCCGACAGTGCACACTGTTGTTGTTGTTACACACAAAGTGAACACCAGTGTCTGGAAATAATTCGCCCTCTGTGACATGCACTCGTACTGAATAGGTTGAATACTACACATAAATATTTCCACCTAATTACACAGCATTAAATCTCGCTACAAGACAAGATCTTACGAATTTCTTGACTAGAAAACGATATGCTGAACGAACGCATGTCGGCAAAAATAAATCCGCCATTGACCGCGTGTGTAAACACACACGGGCAATGGACAGTCCCACAGACGAAAAACACGCATGGCAGTACCAATAAAGATTACGGACATGGCAAATACATTGAATAAGTTATACACAAAGGAGCATATACATCTCACCGTGTGAACGTCTTCAATTTTCGTCTAACTTGGACAAAGGAGGCAGCTTGCTTTTGCGGAGACAGTGTACTCTCGTCGATGCAAAAGTTGAAACTAATACGCACGGGCTAAACGAGATTTGACTTACAGGTCTCGCGGGATAATGTATCAATGGGGCTACGGAAGGGAGTGCCTGGGGCATTTCTTTTTTGGCAGCGGACACCGAGGCGGTGGATGAAACCCCTAAGAGTATTGACGTAATAAGGTATGTATTACGTCATAAGGTAAGTATGAGAGGAACTGATGTAAAATGAATTGTATAACGATGCTCACCTGTCATTTAATTGCCATGGATGTTGGGGGCCTGCATTGCATCAAGGGATAGAAGTGGTATTTTATTGTCATGGATGTAGAGGGCCTACGTCATCAGGCTTCAGGGCCATTATATCAGTAAATTTAGACAAGTAACCATAAATTGCCAATTCTATAACACTTGTGTCAATAACATCGAGCTAACCGTGTATTTATTACGTTTTAGCACGGTTATGTGAAATGTACAGGTGTCAAGTGCAGATGTTCGTTAGGATATTCCATTTCACAAGTCGGGTGAGGAAAGGGACGTCTGCTTTCATACAAGTGACAATGGAATAAAACAAACAAATAAATTACAAGATAAAATTTCGGTCTCAAGTTTAACTGTTGTTTCCATTGTAAAATTAAGTGAGTGAATACAATTTAACGTCGCTTTCAACAACATGTCAGCTGTATCGCGATGAACCAACTAAGCACCACCCACCCAAGTTGCGTTCCTGCTACCGGTACTTCAAAGAACGAATCTTTGAAGCAACATTGAACCATACACACTCCATCCAGCCTATAAAACAAGGACAGCGCACAAGACACAGACAGGACGCTTACATGGTGCAATAAACATGATAAAGACAAGTGATATTACTGCTAGACATCACATTATCAAGTTCCTGTTGCTGCGTGAAATTGATTAAAGCGACACAAGTAGGTATTTTTCCACGTAATTTCCCCAACAGCTGACAAAATCATTCCCCATTTGAGTGACCACATTAACTCGCCCACTGATATTGGCACGATGCCAACTGAGACGGGAGCATCGTGCCAATATCAGTGGACAAGTTTTTTCAACAAAGGGGAGAAAGAATGTCAAAGTTTACCATATTATTTCAACCCTTCATTATAATCTTTGTTGATAATTAATTTGGGTTGTGCAATAGAAGAGAAATAATGTTTTCATAAGCGTGCTCAATGGTTATTTTACACACAGTTAATTTGGGAAAGTTCATAAATTTTCCCAAACTGCGTAAAATAACCATTGAGCACGCATATGAAAACGTTATTTCTTAATTGAACATGTTGAAATAGATAGGCGGAATGCTAAAGCGTAAAACCAGAGATACAGTACAGCAAGTGATACTTAGAGCATTGGAGATGAATTTCGTTGTTTTATTCACTTGCCGGCAGAAAGGACTTTTCGCCTTTAGACAGGATTCAACAGCTGGTCAAACTTCTGGAAATATGGACGATCACTTTAAAAAGCAGACAAACTGATGACAGCAGAATCAAGAAGATTTGAGAACTCAAACTAGCAACAGGAATGGTACTATATATCAATAGCAATCAAAATCCTTCAATCAGAACAGCAGATCAAATGTGCAAGGAAATACAAGAAATTCGGTACAAAAAATAATGTTTCATACGCGAATACACTTGGGCGCGCTGTCTAATTAAAATTAAATCCTGTCTGCTCCCCCATTTGGATATGTCGCTTACGATTGGGGAGCATTGATAGGATATTAATTTCTTAAGATTGGGGCGCGCTAGTAATACTCTACAAGTCGAAATCTCACTAGCATCCACAACAACTGCAGCAAGAACGTGATATGTATAGACCCCCTCATCGAACGCCATTTTACCAACGACGGGACGAATGTGGCAGGAGACCAAACAACAGATCCTGCAATAATTTTTTAGAGGACAGCCAGGAGGTGCGCATCTTCACAACGTCAAGGTTTCTATTTGTGAGCCAAAGGATAGAGATACCCCTGGTTTAGCGAGAATGGGAGAGGAGAGGATGGGAGAGGAGAGGAGGGGAGAGGAGTGGAGAGGAGAGGATGGGAGAGGAGAGGAGGGGAGAGGATGGGAGAGGAGTGGAGAGGATGGGAGAGGAGTGGAGGAGAGGAGGAGGGGACATTACTATTTTATTATTAATATTTGATCATATTTTACTACTTGATCTTAATACTATTACTTATTTTACTTATTATTTATTATTAATATTACATTATTATTATTTCATTATCATTTAATCTTAATATTTATTTTTATTTATTATTTAATATTTAATTTTTATTATTTCATTGTTTATTTACATATTTATTATTTATTATTTATTTTATTATTTATTATTATTTATTTATATTTACTTTATTATTTATTATTGATCTTATTTACTTGGAGTGGAGGGGAGATGGGAGAGGAGTGGAGAGGAGAGGGGAGAGGAGGGGAGAGGATGGGTGGAGAGAGAGAGGATGAGGAGAGGAGAGGATGGAGAGGATGGGAGAGGAGAGGAGGAGAGGAGAGGAGAGGAGAGGAGGGGAGAGGAGGGGAGAGTAGAGGAGAGGATGGGAGAGGAGAGGAGAGGAGGGGAGAGGAGAGGATGGGAGAGGAGAGGAGAGGATGGGAGAGGAGAGGAGAGGAGGCCAAGGGCAGGAAACAGTGAATCTCCACCTGATCCGAAGATGATAGACTACTTGTGATCAGTGACCCTGATGGAAGGCGAGTAAAATCTGCTGACGAAGGGACTCAATTTTGTCGATTTCCTGAATCCGCAGCCGATTGGTAAGCGTAGTCGTAAAGAACTTAGATCTAACTTGAATAAAAAGGAAAGGCTGTCCCTCAAGAGTCTAGGCAATCACAAAAAAACAAAACAAACAATTGTGATAAAAGAGACCGACAAGGGATCAGCAGTACTGTAGTAATTATACTAGTGCTGAATGTCATCCAAAAGATTTAGATTTTGTAAGGCCACGACTGCAAATACAGCTCTTTTGGATTGTGGGTGGGGAAATAATTGATCCTGCGTATTGTTTTAGTATTCATACAACATTTATATTAATACTACACCTGGAATAAAAGAGCGATTTTTATTGGCTGTACCGATATATTAGAAAATGCAGTCCCATCCATTTCAAACAATATGCGATTGGTTTTCTTAACAGAGGGTTTCAATAAAGATAGGAGTCTACTCACACTTTCATGGAAGCGCGAAGGTCACATTGTTCAAATTTCTGCTGACAAACTCATTCGAGCTTTTTTTTCATTCAGGAGTATTTTATTGATCAATTAAATTGTCACATTCTCGGTAGAGGGTTATCTCCCCATTACGAGTTGTCTGACATAGACGAGAGATTGAGGGGAGATAATCCTGGTTAGGTGATAATGCAGATTGCAGTACTTTAAGTACTTGCCATATTCATAACACAACAAATATATATATATATGTATATACAATATACAGTATTAAACATCTGAAACAACAGCTATTTGTCATAATTTTCAAAACTGATATACTTTCTTACAATCTTGAATCAGGTGTAAATATATTAGCAGCTCTTTCAAAACATTCACTAATATTTATAATCAATTACATTTCAGTCTCTATACATTTCATATGTACAATTATATACACTCCTCCAGCCTTTTTCTTATATGCAGTATATATATTTCGAGTTTATACAATCCTTAGATTAAGGGCATTTATGTATCTAAAACAACAGAAAACCCGGCAGCATAAATAGATCATACATACATGTATGTCTCACTGAAAATCTCTGATGACAAAAGACAAAATAAAATTTTTAATAATTGAAATGTTTCCTTTGATTTATATGGATTTCTGTTTTCCCATGACAGTCATGCAAATTAAAAATCACAAATATTTCTATAAAGTTTCCAGAATTTAAGGAAATCCTCCTGAGTTTATGTGTGATGCTGAAATGTACGTATATAAAGGGGTGAGTGAATGGGTAAGCTTTTAACATTGGTTTTTTTAAAAAAAATTTCAGTCACATATCACGACGACTGTCACATTTTCCTGACACTGGGCTGACCAGCCCTTGATCTACCCTCTTCCTGCGGAGCACCAAGGGAAGAAGATACAAGTTCCATTTTTTAAGTCTTTGGTATGACTCGGCCGGGGATCGAACCTGTGCCCTGGTAGTTGCGAGGCGAGCCCCGTCTATCACAAGGCCACCACACTGTAGCGTGATGTTGAAGGATTGAATGAAATCATAACAGAGGGGTGCGATTAAGAACTGCTGATAACTACATCACATAATATAATCTGTAGATACAAATATCATGATGAAAAGAACATCAGCAAACAAAACCATCAGAGAATGTATGACAAAATAGTATGAATAGCAAAATAGGACAGTCAGGCCGCTAATAATTGATGGTTCGTTTCCCGTAACCAGCCCTCATCTATATTTTGAGAGCAAATAATTAAAATCCATGAGGGATTTACATTTTCATGAGTAAAACTTGCTCATTTTCTTCATATTTGTATACAATTGGTTTGCAAGTTAATAATTAATAATTATCGCACGCAGCATGTGTATTTTTACAAGCAAGGTTATGAGAAACAATTAATTAACCGTGGCCTCACAATAAAGAGTATGGGAATCTCTCTAACAATTCAATCTCTCTATAAAATTCAATCATCCCCAATTTTAGGTACAAATTTCAATCTGATCATCTTCTAAAATCATTGAAATAACTAAGAAATAATGGATTACATGTATATGTATGATTTTCAATTTCATGTTCTAATAAATTTGATCACCCCCACTTCCTGTGATTGAATTATCAGAGAGATTATCATAAAACTGTCGTACAGGGCAGAGGTCACTGGACCTGGGACTTGATATTGTTTCAGTTTCAAATCTCAAAACTCAAAACTGGGCTTAGGCAAACAAAATCAGACTCTTGCAAACTCAATCACCCGTAAGAGTCAAGATGGCCGCTATATCTGACTAAAACGTACAATTCAACAAAAGTAAATAAAACAGTAACAAAGTATCCTAAATTAAACTTAAATATATTAACATAACCATGTAATGTGCATCATCCTAGCTGCCATGTTTCAATTATAGAGATTGTCATCAAGTACAGTAGCCTAATCTTTCAAATTTAATTAGAGAATCAAATAACTGGATAAATTATCGTAGGTGTAGATGATAACACACTTGGACAGCGATAATTTACAATCAAGCCTGCTATACATATTAGATTAAGCATGATCACATAAAGTCAGCATTTCTTTTAAAAAGTATCACACAGAAATTGGAGAGGGAGGGGGATTGGTGGTTGGGGATGCTGATTTACTGCCCCCAAAACAAAGCTCTGTAGGGTCAGTGTTTTTTTTAGGTAATAAACGGGTTAAATGATGATCGTTACATATAAAACTTATTTGGTTCTGGGTCGATCTTCATACAATGTCCGGGTGCGGAAAATCAAACATTTATAAACAATGTTTCTATTTGTTACCAAATCAAACCTGTTTCAATTCATGCCTATTAATCTCCGTCAGGAAGATGATACAACGTAGAAAACGGAAGTTAAAACTAAAAGTTAGCTCCCCTAGCGGAGAGTTGTCCGCCCCTAGGAGAGCTCTCCCACCTATCCCATCGGCATTACTATAAAGGCTCTGCTGAAACCATTCTAGTACTCTTTCTCATTGTAATTACCGAGACCTGTAGTGTTTAAGGCCGGCATGAGGGGACGGAGGGAGGGTCAATCAAATTGAAACAGGTTTGATTTGGTAACAAATAGAAACATTGTTTATAAATGTTTGATATTTGATTCCCAAATCTTAAACCTGTTTCAATTCATGCCACAGTACCAACATATGGAGGCGGGAATCTCGGCCTCGTGGTAACTCCCATAGCAGACTAGTAATCGCTGGAACGACACAGACATGGGTATAAATCTGAGACATTATTACTCAACAAGTTAACCCTGGTCACAGAACGTAAGGGTAATTGAAGTAGTTGATACAGTTTTACTTATCTGAGTGTCTCCATCCATGTAGCTGTGCTCGTGGTGTGGTACACATTTCCACCAAGTTGTAGGATACCCGGGGCACGATAGGCAACAAGAAAGGTCCCCTTGGTAGGCACTGTATGTCTTAGGGGGGGAATCAGCCACAGCCATTGCATACAGGGAGATCCTTGGTCCGACCATTAAGTTCGGTGAGAGCGTATACTAGCCGAATCTTAGAGGGTAACCAAGTCCACACCACTCTCAGTCCGCAAGCCTCTTCAGGGCAACTCACCATACTTGGAGTGATGAAGGATGCGTTGGAATTGACCGTGCTTGCTCTCTGGGTCAGGCTGCGCAACGTCAACTCTCTGTACTGTCATCACTACTGTTGACACTAGGACAGGAGCAGGTGTCTTTTGAGTTGAAACGCAGTTGACCCAGCTGAGACATCTAGAAGGGAGTCAGTTTCCTGAAAGGACACAAGCAAATTTGCAGTTAGGAGTAAACCCTATCCTAGTGTCAGGCCTTCATTGGTGATTATAGAATCCATGGCCGGTCAACTGACTTATTTCTCCCTTCTGAGATGCCTATTTATCATATAATATATGTAATAATAGTATGACTGAGATGAGATGAGATGAGATGATACAGCAAGATGGCTGTCTTGCCGCGATGGTGACAATTTTGCCGCCCCCCCCCTCTCTTTTTTTGAAATTACTCACAACGTGCTGGGTAGCCACCAGTGGCCCAAGCGTGGTCACACTATTTGATTGCACTGTCATATCTCTCAGACAGAAATTAGTGAACGTGGAGTTAATTGTCCAGGCACAAGACAGGACAATGTCATGGAGGGGCCAGTTCTTCCATAAAGGCCATGACGCAGCAATGGCACGAATCACATTAGAAGAAGCAGAAGACAGTAGTGGGGGCGTCAATGGTATATCTACCTTCTGCCAATTGATAAGACTATTTTATGGTCTTCTTCAACTACGTGGCTTTTTTAAATGTCATGCCTTGCTGACAGGCGAAGGGACAGAATAACCGTAGCCGAGAGCCGCGAACGGAATCGGTACGAGTAAGATAGTGGCGAATGGCTCGAACGGGACATAGCAGAAGATCGTCCTCGAGGCCATGTACAAAGTCTGACAACGCAGGAATGGAGTACGAACGTTGAGCGCACGGACCTGAACGAACAGACTCATTTTTGGCGATAAATTCAGGAATGGGCCGAAAAGAAATGCAAGACCAATCCACTGTCCAGGTCATAGAAGATCTTTCAAGAGCATGAAGTTCAGACACTCTGGACGCCAAAGCAAACGCCGCCACGAAGGCCGTCTTATAAGACACAGCTTTTATAGACGCGGACTCTAAGGGTTCAAAAGGTGGACGAATCAGAACACACAGAACCACACCGATATCTCATTTCGGTAACAGTTGGCGAGTACGACACGACTGTAATGCGAAGGCGCGAATAAGCGCAGAGATATTATCATTAAGGCTAGATTCTTGGTATGTGCTTTAGAATAGGTTAACCAGAAGGCTATTCTGTGAAGTCATGTGACGCAGTCAGTATGTCGGCACCTCTTCCCACTCCCTTATATGTGTTGTAATGTCGGTACCAAAGGTAAGACGTAACACCCTAGCCAGAGCAGATCGATAGCCTACCATGGTGCTAATATGAAACTTCCTATCCTGGTGAAGATGAAGGAGGAAGTCAGTTACGAGGGAAATAGAGACAGAGTCGGGAACGGTATCACGTCCTCGGCACCAGGACAAATAAATCCGCTGTAGCTTTTAAACAACCCTAAAGTTGATGACCGAACCATAATGTCAAAGTCTAACCACTGGTGCAACGGTCCATACAGGAATAAAGTACTTGATGGAGAAAATCGGAAAACTGTCCCCCAAGTACACCACGAAAAACATTGTGTTGTTTAAGCACAATCCCAAGGTAAATGGATCTCAACATAATGTTTGTGTTAAAGTCAACATGGTTCTGTGTTAAACAAAAGTCAACACAACACTGTGCTGAATTCAATTACAGGCGACTAGTCCGTCATTCACAATCCCGCCGTCGTCCTCAGAGAATATCTACGTCCATAATCCAAAGACCTATTCCATATAACAGTATTAGACCAAATACTGTTGATTCCAACAGAATTTTGTTATTCTGAACTCAAAACTGGAATCAACAAGGTCTGAACAGAACTCTCTTCGTAGAGTAACGACGAACGTAAGTAAATCACAATGTGAAAAACCCGAGAGGAATTGATACAAGTGGAAGGTTGCCGCCAAACGAACGGACTTCCACTCCCGCCGACGTGACAAACGGCGTTATGGCGTACCGGAAACGTCTAACCGATGTAAGAGAACGACGCACAAGTGTATGAGAGACACATGACGGCGTAATGAAAAATGTCGTCAAGGTGTAACAGGAAAGCGTAATGTGAAAAATGCGAGAAAACGTTGTATATGATAAACAACGTAGTGATTTCCTCATTCACAACAACTTAATGTATATACATGCTCATAATGGAACAGGATACAAACTTATAAAAGTACACGACGTAACAGAAGGGCGTTGCAAACAGTAACCCCGAAGTCGATTGTAATAATTTTCCTTCTCTTTAAACGCAGTAGAGATGAACACATTAAATGTTTGTAGCGTTAATCACCAAATGTAAGCTCAATGAGATAAATGGGATTATGGATCTTTGTGTCAGTGAACATGAATAATGTGTCGGTGAACATGGTTACATTATGACCTCTCCCGATGTATTTGTCTCCTGTACATGAAATTCAGTACTGGAGTTTTATATGGAGAGAATATTAAACATTTACAACAATGTTACTATTTATAACCCAAATAGTCACACAACCGACATCCAGAACAAAGATTTTTCCAGGTAACCAAGAAAGATCCTCAAAGAATTTTAAATTCCCGAAGAGAGGAAAAACATTTAAAGTCTCTCGCCGGCAGGAAAGTGAGGTTATTCAAAAATTTAGAATTTGAAATGACCTAGCACGAACAATTTGTCGAGAAGAAGAACAGTAAGAACCTTACTAAAAAGCAGTTTGATGCTCTAGTAGACTGTACCGGTAATACATACTTGGTAGAAAAACCATAGAAGACTTCACGACTTACGTGTCATTAGGCTTGATCCTTGGCCGGCCAAATACATTCCCACTCATCATGCTCATGCTAGTAATTTTAAATTTTCTCAGAGAAGAAATTAAAATTAGTGCATAACTCCATCTGAATTATAAGCGTAATACAGTATGCAGATGGGACCAACTTGGTGTGAAACAAAACAAATCACAATGTAAACAACATAAATTTGTGTTTCAAGAATAGCACACTTTCACAATAAACAAGGGTGAGTGGGTGAATAGGTTTACTCACTCACGTAAACCAACACGTGATCTCATTGTTGTTCGACAGACCCTTAATTACATAAAGAGATCAGTAAAGAAGCTCATTAGGATGCGACACAGGGTTGTAGTAAATAGGGTTGAGTTGTGATTACGTAACACAAATGCAACAATCACGCTTCATATTCATGTCGGCATGAAAGGCATATAAAACCTCTGTAAGATCTCTCTTGAACACAGTATATCAAAATCAACGTAATAATACTTGATATAACAAGAGATTACATTTTGGTAGGACCAAGGAACTGAATGTATGAAGGTGAACCTACCAAAACTGCAAGTCCGAACAGAAGTTACAACAACAACATGAAAGTTGACGGTCTGCAAATAAGGTATCAGATCTCCCCGGCGGGAAAAGACGAAACCCCCGCCGGCGAGGATACTATTTACAATCCTACTTGAGATTTACACAAACTCAATGCATAAAATTCATGAATCAACGAAACAAAACCTGTTCGTTTATTGTAGAGATCACAATAGGCCTTAAAAGCTCAGCACTAAAAGGCAGACTTACAGAAATGCCGTGGACTAAATACAAATCTGTCACAAATTGAGCAATAACAAACGAGGTCGCGAGAGCCCGTAAAAACCCACAGCAAACACAGCGGGTCGAACTCGTTGTTCGTGTGGAGACGCGATATTGAATACACATTGTCTCCATCACGCAGGACTGTGTTATCAGATAAGCCCGAGATTCATATTGTCTTAAGAAAATATCGTCGGGCAATAATTTCAAGATATAGGAAATTTTGAAAACTCTGACAAGAGCCAATTAATTTAGCGACGTACGTCCGAAGACAATAAACACATGGCAGATGGAAAAACAAACCATGTGAAGTCTAAAAATTTGCCCAGACAAAATTTTGAAGAAGACAGAAATGTGAAAGAAAACTATCCCCAAAATATTACCTATTTAATCACCATCGAACCATTGACAAAAATGACATAGGTGAGATAACATACGGCGAGGAAGCATTCTTTTGTCTGACATTTAATACGAGGAAGACCATTATTCGAAGCAGACGGCATATCCGGCACCAACGCTAAAAGCGCATCCAATTTATCCGAAAAACCATCATTGACGTATGTTCCTAACTTTTCACTGAAGAAAAGGAATCAACAGATGAACTCGACGAGACCGGAATGGGCGAACGAGTGATATAACTTCAGCGAGAGGTTGACAAATCGTGGACAACCGCATGCTTCAAGAAACGGAGTCTGCGACTGACGAACATGGTGACCTATATAAGAAGGTGAGACCGAAAGACGTGGCAAACGGTGTGGAGGTGTAGGAGAACGTCGAGTCGAAGTACGAGAACGGCATACCGGAGAATGGGAAGGCCGAAAATAGTACTAGAATTCCCGGTGGACGAGAGCTACGACGAACATGTGAATACAAAGTGCGGCGCCTTAAAAATCTCACACCCCGGGATACAAACTCAGATCCTCTAAAATTGAAATCCCGTAACATGTCATTTACGCTATCATAGAATCGCTGATTCATCGATAGTCGAAACCGCAATTTTGACACTCAAAGGTAGGTCCGAACGACCCACCATAAAACGAGAAACGGATTTAGAACTGCGTTTTGATTTAACCTGCAAAGGAGAAACCGACATACGACGACGTTTATTTCGTTTAGAGGTAACGGAGTGTGATAAACCAATAGACAATGGAGAGGTCGAGATAATATGGGACCCCACTGCCTTCTTTTGTCCGACGAGAACAATGGACGGCTCCGCACGGTAGGTTTGTGGCGAGAAGTCTTTGTTGAACTAGACAAAGGAACCGGTTTGGCTGCAACTCCAGACATTGCCATACCTGTACACGCTAAGCTGTCTAAAATTTGTGATTTATCTAGACGCACAGTCCCGCTTGGTGGTATATTAACAGAAGCGGGCGAGGTCTGATTACTAAGACCATGGGAAACATTTAATACAATTCCAACGATATCTTCGTTAGTTTTCATGTCATTGACAAGAGCAATTTCCAACAGGCGTCTGTCGACTTCCGAAAGAGACGGGTCGTCAGACGCCTGCAAAAGGTAAGCCCGTCTAGCTTGAGCATAATCCTTCCAAGCTAACGGGTCCCATAATACACATTCGGCGCAAGTACTACGCCGATAACACAACTCTTTACAAGTAAAGCAAACCGTGTGGGCGTCCAAACTGGACCAAAATTGCCCACACGAACTACATGCATTAGAAATCGGAATCTCAGACATAGCTAATGAAAGAATTTCCGACAATAATGAAAGAATTTCCGACAAGAAAGAAACACAAGTCAAAAACTGATAAGGATACTGCGGGTCGTTACAAACAACAACAACCCAGGTTGTATAAACACTTCCTTGATGTGCACTGGTCGAGGTACAACAGAGAAAAGAGGACTAGAATGATTTGAGCAGAGCCTTTATAGTAATGCCGCTGGGATAGATGGGAGAGCTCTCCTAGGGCGGACAACTCTCCGCTAGGGGAGCTAACTTTTAGTTTTAACTTCCGTTTTCTACGTTGTATCATCTTCCTGGCGGAGATTAATAGGCATGAATTGAAACAGGTTTAAGATTTGGGAATCAAATAGCCCTTTTCTCAGTTGCTTAGGGCAACCTAATTTTCTTTTGAACAGACAAATTCTGGTCGAATTGCCATGCATTTGGATGTGCTGGTTGCCCGTGCTTGGCCATGGGCAACTAGAAATTGATTATCTATTTCATACCCCGAATGTATGTTTACAATGAGAGATATAAGGTGTTTTCATCTTAAAATCAGTGATTTTGAACAAATGCGCTACGGCAAAGCGGTCCGCCATTTTGGATCTCCCGTGAAAATCGGCGCGACATTTAATTCGAAAGTAGCCAATGTTTGGAGTGGCGAGTTTCATCACTACATCGCGAATTAATAGGGAAATTACCGTACGTAGTTTATTTGAGAATCATAAAACCCAATGTGTTGCAATTATTCTGAACATACAACAAATCAGTCTACTTTGTCAATCTAATAATTTCTCTCATACATAATTTGGTAATCACTGTAATAATTTGTCTCTCTAATCAACTTCGAAAATGACATTTTTCTGATATGCTTAAAATTAATTCAAAAGTGCCATATTTCGTTTTTGGCACTCAAAACCACACCTCATGGTCAAAACCACACGCCAATTCCTCTCTAAAACGCGACAGGTTCTTCGTCAACAACAAGCACCAATGGTAATGTATATCCATCATATTTTCAAACAATTATACCGGTTACAATCAATCCTTGTACAACAAGAACAGATTCCCCATAATACATGTCATTTAACTTGGTCATTACCTATCACATTGGTGTCAATAGCAAACCTGGAGCAACTACGGTAATTCCCCTAATAATTCGATCACAGGAAGTGCAACAAAAATGGCATATATCTGGCAATATTCTTCATGGCATCAGCTACAAAGTGTCACATTTTGTCATTATATGACTTTTCTTCAATTTAAATGAATAATGGGGATGTTAATTTTTCTCTGTGTTTGAATAACAGAGTTGAAAACTGAACTTCCTGTGATTGAATTATTAGGGGAATTACCGTAAATGTGGCAATGCTGAATTGAGAGAGTAATATTTTAATGTGGATGAATTGACCACAGTAGTTCAGACAATTATAAGTGACCAAAGCAGTACAGATATACAAGTCCAAAACCAATATCTAATCTTAATCATGTTAATACACCTAGTGAATTTCCACATTCACACTTTCATCTCACATGGATAATATCATGTTCACATTTCAAGTTAAATGCTACACTAACGTTCCGTCATTTACCTTGACATACTGAATAGCGTAAATTGTTCAAACCGAGAAACGCACGTGATATCATATAGCCAATCAAGATAGGAGCATGGCAATACCGTGCAGCGAGGATTTTCTTTGATGTCTGCCCGTGTGGTTTCCATATATGGCAAGTGGTGGTTGTATTGATGTTAATTTCTTCCGAATAGCCAATCAAATTAGAATTTTTAAGAGATCATACATCGCACTTCTCCTAATATGGACCACAAAATATTTACAGAGCGATGACATCACCAATCCCGTATTCTGATCAGATAATGTGTAAGTGTTCAGCCAAGGCAACATGTGTAGTGTTCGACTTAGATATGCGAAGATGGATAATATTACAGGGTTCGTACACCTTGGAGGCCCCAGTTTTCAAGGTCTTTTCAAGGTCTTTTCAAGGTAATAATTCCTGTTTTCAAGGTATACACTTTTTAAGTAATAAAGGAATACAGACAAATTTTCGGAGTTTTCTTATCTTTTTTCACAACCAGTATCCAATGATACATAGACTTTTATTAATGTCTTGCTGAGATATTATTATTCATGCATTGACGATACGCTGCCTATTAAATGTCAAATATGACACTTTATGTTAAAGATGTGTGATAGTCTGATGTTTCTGTCACATTAAAATGTACGTGATGTCCTGTGGATAGCCTATTTATTCACACACCGTCACCCATGTGGCGTTCTCAGAGCCTTGCAGTCCGTAATTGGGCTACTGGTCCTCGTGATCCGTCTTAAATTTTCCATACCGCTGATATGTTTTTCTGCCACGCATGTGGGAAGTCAAGGCAGACTCGCCCATTTTGCCGACGTCAATATCTTTCTTACACACACCACACACAGCTTTGCATTTATCTGCATGCTGACAAAGCAAGTCCTTATACTTGTCCTCCTTTAGCCAATTTGTATTGAGAAGGCGCACCATTTCCAAAATTTCTATTTAGCAGATGATGTTCAATGCCAAAAACGAAACAATTTTCAAAAGCCGCCAAAAACCACTTCGTTCTGCTGGACCTGTCGGAAACCCGAAAAATATTCATTCGGCATGAAAACTCAATGGAAATCTGAGGGTTCGCGATGTAGCGGGCCCACGTGACCAGGTGACATTATACATATTCATTGCGCAGATGCGGTGACCGAGATTCATACAGTCGGGAACCCTCCGCTCACTTACGAGAGCATACATCAAATGAGGTTTCTGATTTCCAAGGAGAACCTGTATACCGTGGATACTCTCCCTTTACACAGTGTGACGACCATTTGAGAAAATAATCTTACGGTCATAATCAGGGCTTATTTTTGCTAACCGTAAACGGATGACAAAGGACGATACAACATTCATTCACAACTCTCAACTTTACAGAATTGACAACAACATGCTAAGAATTCTCGTTTTCAAGGCCTTTTCAAGGTACATGGCCCGATTTCCCATTCTTCAAGGCATTTCAAGGCCTTGAATTTTAAATTGTCATTTTCAAGGCAATTCAAGATTTTCAAGGTAGTGTGCGAACCATGATATTAGAGGAGCTCAAGTCCGCAAATCTGAGGTGTAAATTTCATCAAATGAATCAAAGAAAATTCAATCAGATCCTACAAACAATACATGCTTGCCCTGCGAGTGTTCAGCAAGAAATGACAGAAGAAGTGAGATTTCTCTAAGGCTAGTTCAAGATCATTTCTCATGGCATCAGTTGGATACCTCCTACTGCCAGAAATACCCTACCAATGCATTGGGGTTAAAAAATGCAACATGCATCTTTTATGCACAAGACTCTAGGCCAATCAGAACCATCCATTACTAAATGAGTGAGACAAGGATGTCCCTGCTAAAACAAGATGTCAAATAGTCAAGAGTGAGTGAGTGAGTGAGTGAGTGAATAGCTATATCACGACGAACCAACTAAGCACCACCCAGCCCAGTTGTGTTCCTGCTACTTCAAAGAAGAAATCTTTGAAGTAGCATGGAACCAGACACCCTCCATTCACCCTATAAAACACTGAGGACAGTGCACAAGACACAGGCAGGACGCTTACATGGTGCAATAAAGACAAGTGATATTACAGTGCTAGATATCACATTTCTCAGCAAAATGCATTGAAGCAACACAAATGGTCAAGATAGTTGAACATCTAAACTTGTGGATTTTTACACTGGATGTACTTTCCAGCTCTCTAATATGTAAATACATGATTCCCGTGTTATTAAACTCAATAAAGATTGAATGTGCATATTTCCTGCATTCTGCAGCCCAATGCTGTTGGAGGGTGCCACAGGAGTCTCCAAAACGCTGACAATAGCAGAATGGTTCAAAGGGTGAAAACAGGAATGGACTGAAAACAGTGATACCTCATATCCCAGCCACATATTAAACACATAGCCTTGGAAGACAAACTTTAATATGCATGTAGGATGGCAGTGCGTAGAGGGGGACATTAAATATGTAAATTATGAGTTGTGTACCTCTGCTGTTACATCTGCAGAGTAAACAGGCTAGGAAAAAGTGCTCTCTGACAATGGAGGTAAGAAGAGTCATCACAATCCAGAATCATCAGGCGATCTAGCTAATATTTTGTGAGTCATAAGAATCATTTTCCACTGGCAGAGAACAAATAGGCTAAAATATATGCCATGAATTATTATCCAAATTAAAATACCGTACACAAACAATTTTGCAGATATGTCAAAAAAAAAAAGACTTTTCTTGCTTTAATATATTCATGAATTTCTTTAGCAACAACAACCTTTTTACCTCCATTTTTAGAGAGTGGTTTTTCACAACCTGGTGAGTACAGAAGGAGGTTTCACCACGCCCTGCATTATTAGGACCAAAGTCAAATTGAAAAGACAAACTCCAAATGTCACTCCGGCTCGTCCAATTCATGTTTCTTGTGCGCTAATTGTGCATACTGTTCCAAGCGAGTCTAATTTTGCTACTTTCACCCTATGGAATCTAACTTTGACTGTAGGCTGTCACATGCGTGGAAGGGTCCTTGAGCTGGGGGGATGTGGTGTTCTCCCCTGAATGCTGGTGCTCCATGAAGACCCTCAGTTTGGACATAATATCCTCAGGCGTCGACACAGGTGAGGATGGTCCTGGACTGGAATTGGCCGACGACGAGACACTGTACGCTGGAAATAATGAGACTATAATAAATCCTCTAATATTTCAATCACAGGAAGTGAAATTTCCCACCATTGCCATCAAATCAGGGGGTGTTCACAGTTATTAGAACAGGAAGCAAAATCATGCAGATAATCCAATATTGGTTTGTCACTTTTTAAAACCATTTTGTGGGGTGATGAAATTTATTATTAGGACTCATTGAATCTTTTGTCCACAAAATTGGGAGTGATTGAATTTTAATGGATTAGGGTGATTGAATTATTAGAGGACAAGTAATGCACTGGAGTGAGTGAGTGAATAGAATTTAACGTCGCTTTCAACAATATTTCAGCTATATCACGACGAACCAACTAATCACCACCCAGCCCAGTTGTGTTCCTGCTACTTCAAAGAAGAAATCTTTGAAGCAGCATGGAACCAGACACCCTCCATCCACCCTATAACACACTGAGGACAGCGCACAAGATACAGACAGGACGCTCACATGGTGCAATAAAGACAAGTGATATTACAGTGCTAGACATCCCATTATCA
>JAVTVY010017724.1:0-60057 GCA_036873755.1 Hanleya hanleyi | reverse complement strand
CCAACATGACGATTCCATGTGTCAACCCTCAACGCATTTGATACATTTAGCCTCTGACCGGTTTAATCCTATTAAATAGGATTCTCAATTCCTAATTTATTCACAGAATTAACCATATGTTAGCTGAGAATTTCATACACGTGGTTTTCGTCAGAAACGATTTGTTCGTTCTCGGAAATAATATCGGTGGTATCATTCAGAGCCCCTTTCAGGGATAAAAATCTCGTCATCCTAAAATTTATCACCAGTCTAATGTTTATCAGCATATTCGTATGAGTATAATCTTCATTTAATTTCTAAATGTAGTTTTGAGGAAGGACAGTCGTCCTTGTGGCGTACATGGATCTGGGAGTTCACTGTGCAAGACAAAAGAGATCACGCATATGGACGCGAAGATAATCGAAGATGGGAGGGAATGAATCTCAATCTGAATGATTAAACCGTGATCGATCTGCGCTAATGGTTTCTTCCTCCTGGGTTTTACGAACACATATCACGAATCGTTAGATTCTTGGTATGTGCTTTAGGATAGGTTAATCGGAAGACTATACTGTGAAGTCATATGGCTGTGTCAGTATGTCGGCACCTCTTCCCACTTCCCTTATATGTATTTTAATTAAACGTTTTTTTCTATCGAGAAAAAAACACCGATGATTTGAGAAAAATAAATTGATTAAGGAAATATTCGAAATGGATTATGAAAAGAGCTGGGGATCATCATGCAGCGTCGGAGGTTATCGTATTTCCTGATATATGGACACCGCCATATTGATTTATGAATTGATGGGTGATATAAGGTTTATGCTGATACACGCATCATCACATTTCAACCATATGCAAAATTATATGATTTATCGGTATAAACCGGCTGTAATCTCACACCACCTCACAATTTCATCACACTTTTCATACCCGGACCGATTGTATAAGTACTCGCCTGAGGTTGAGGTATATAAATTTACTATTACTTTCATATTTGCTTTGTCGGTAGAGTTTGCATCCCACTGTTGTATAACGTCTGTATAGCAGAAGATATATACTATAATGATCTGGAAGAAACATTGTGGCAGGGTTTGGAGATGCATGCCCGCGGTGATATCAGTGTCACCCTTGCAAATGGTTTAGAGCTACCAAACTTGGTACACATCTACGAGACAATACCCACATTATGGTAGAGTTAGTTCCGCGATCCACCGTTATGGGGCCAATAAATAACTGGCATCTGAATAAGTAAGTGGGCTGGTAGATACCCTTGCACGTGATTTAGAGTCATCAAACTTGGTACACATGTAAGTACGGCGTATCATGTTGGGCACATCGGTTCTCGTCAGATCACCGAAGTTAAGCAACGTTGAGCTCGGTCAATACTTGGATGGGTGACCGGGTGCTGTACTGGCTGGGCTGATCAGTGTCCAGGATAATAGGAACTGTGGACACTCTCGTGTTCTGGCACATGTAAGCACCGTCGTGATATAACTGAAAAATGTTGAAAACGACGTTAAATCCTACTCACTCACTCGCCCCCTGGTACACTACGAGACAATACCTACATGATG
Source organism: Hanleya hanleyi (assembly GCA_036873755.1). Lineage (NCBI taxonomy): Eukaryota > Metazoa > Mollusca > Polyplacophora > Lepidopleurida > Hanleyidae > Hanleya > Hanleya hanleyi. The sequence goes on along the minus strand of JAVTVY010017724.1, from coordinate 58,501 downwards.
GTACCGTTAGTTCCACGATCCACCGCTAGGGGCCGAATAGGTAACTGGCATATCTACTATTGAAAAACGGGCTGATGCGGCAAGGGGGGTGATCAGGCTTATCTGCTTGGGGAGGATACGAGGTTGGGAAATGGAAGGGGAGGAGCCCAGGCGAACGAAGCGAGAGAGATGCGCGGGTCTCTGATTGCTATACTATTATAAGAGCCGGCCTGAACTGTCCGTATGTCTGTCACATCTGAAATGTCCGCACCTTTGTCTGTCACAGCTCACGTCTGCACTGCGCTGCATTGAATACGATGGCGTATCCAAGAATCGTAACCCAGTTCAGAATTCTGTCACAACATCACAGATGTTATGGGGGCCCGGGGGTTCTCTATTCTTTTCGTCTATGTCTGTTTTTTTCTCGCTGTCAAATCCTCATGATTCCGGACTCGTACTTTAATAGGTAAATTAGGAAGTTTTCGTTCGGGTTTTCGTCGAGAAATCTGTGATCTTTTCTCGATATCTCGAATTCCAAAGGTGAGAGAGAATCGAGAATTTTTTTCCACAAAAACCGAATGATTCGCGAAATCGGTTTTCGTTCGCTTTATTGATCGGTTTTCATTCGAGAACTCTTCGATAATTTGTTGTCAGTGGAGAAAAACGATTAAAAACCGGTTGAAAGTAGTTCCGCTTTGTCTTTGCCTAGCCTGGTACCCTGCCTAGTGTGTTACACTGCTGACATATATCCGTAGACTAGGGAACCCGGTTACTGGTTCTCTGCACAACTAAGTATTCCATGCATGTGCTCGGCCCCACTGACTGACCCATAATACATAAATTCACAGAAGTGTATTTCCAATTTATATGTCCGTTATTATAGATAAAAAATGTATGAAAGCAAAATATAATGCCGACCATATCCCCTGTTTGATTTTAAATAGTCATGACCGGAGATGGATCGTTTTGGCGGTCAGATGTTCAACTGGACTGATAATAGCTGCAATACGTAACATTTATTAAGTATAATAAAATAAAGGTGATGAAACTGTGAAATTCAATGCGGTCTCTTTTAAAATCGCGGTAACATGATATGTTAGCATTACATTGTTAAAACTGCAGACACAGCTAAATTTTACCTGGGTATATACTTTATGTAGCACCCTCACACATGTGAGCTGTTAATCTGTGAATGACGTAATTGTATTCATTCGCCTCTCGAAGGTTTCGCGATATTTTCTCGAAGCTTTCCCGATCAAAATTTCTCGACATTCTCTCTACATAAAACCATTGATTCTCGATGGGTCAAAAAAGAGGAATAAAAAACGATATCAAGAAAATCGAGCGAGAATTTTAAAAACGATTTCGTTTTTTCATACTTTCTCTCGACGAATCCCCGATATGAACGGGATTTCTTCGGGAAAACCAACAAAAATTCTCGATTGAAGGAAACACGATTGATGGAGTCGCTTTATTATGTTAATGTTATGCAACAGCAATTTCCTTACGGGAGATTATTTACGTATCAGGCCTTTAAACAGCCCTAGTGTTAATTACAAATAAAATCATATGGATTAAGATAACTTATCAGCGATACGGATTTGATATTTTTGGAATATCATGAGGTTTTACTAGCAACATTGAAAATTGTTGACCGCTTCTCTCTTGCAGGAAACTAGCCTAGTTTATTGTATACTATGATTTATTCTTTTAATTGGTGCTAATGCTATTGTATGAGTTAGGTCTTTGGATTATGGACGCGGGAATTCTTTAATGGACGACGGCTGAATATTGAATGACGGACTAGACGCTTGTATATTAATATTCTTCATTGTACATAAAAAACAGCATTCGTGTATTCTATTGTCTTCTTGATTACACACCAACCGCTACTATTATCTCTTTTCGTCCAGGCAGTTTATAATTCATCAATATTGAACACCTGCCAGTTATTATCTTTACACCGTAAACTAATTAACGGACTAATGAAGTGTGTTATTTCGTCAATGATAATTTTATCCAATAACTGGGAAGATTTACATTTAGTGCAACATTTCTACTGTTAAGAAGTATACAAAATATAGCTATCCAAATTTAATAACGATTTTTTTTAGAATTCTTCGTAGCAGTTTGCAGGCTGTCCAAATGCTTTCGCCCTATCCTTCCCCTAACTCCAGTGTAACCATATCCGAACAATGTTAATGCAAACCGACATCAGTGCTGTCTTGTATCAGGAGCTTTAACACTACATTATGGGTGCGCGTATGTGCAATAACTGTCTGGCCTAACATTTACATGGGTACTGATATATATATTAATTTTCTTTTTTTCAGAATCCGAATGTGAAGCAGCGCCACCGATTTGTCAGACATGCTGGATTGGGGGGTGTTTGGCTTTGTTTCAGAAATAAAGATAGCCTTTTCTGGTACGAAAACAATGCTTCATGTACATCTACATGAAATATTGCTCCACAAGTGAAATCGAGGTTTAAGGACACCTGGTTGGCCTTCAAGGGGACTAGTAATAAAGGTACACTGCATGAAGAAATCCCTAAAATTCCTCTTTTTTTATAGATTTTTTTCAGTGCGAGATCTCGATAACAGCTTATAAGGAATATGAAGAACACGTGATGATAAAAGTGATAAAACATTAATAATAGAAAGAGAAAAGTATAGCGATCTACAATTGGCTATGTAGATTACAGCTTTATATGTTTTTGGTCTGTACTGCCTTACACTTTCTGAGAATTGCGCTGTTAGGCGACCAGTCTGTCATTTTCTGGAGCTGTTCTTCAAAAATACCTGAATCTCGCAAATTCTTCTTGATGATAAATTTTCTCCATCAAAAATGCTTACTTGCATGTAATACCTGAGGACAATACATATGGAGGTTTATCTTTCGGTGAACAATTTACACCTCGATTCTGGAAAGATCAGGTCACGATTATAATCGGACAATATGGGAAAAATTGTAAATATAATTTCAATTCTTTCGTACTTTCGGAAATCAAATAATATCCAGATAACAACGTTTTGTATTCAAATCATTTACTGAAAATTGACAAACTGAAATGACGAAACTACAATCTCTACAAAATTATTGAAATGCTCCCTTCGTGGTCATCGTCGTCCACACAGCTTGACTTTGAAGCCAAGGATATTCAGTAAAGTTGTTTAATTTGGATATTATATTGGAAGCCCTCGATGTATTTGTTGCTAATATCTGCTGCATATAATTTTAAGACTTATTCGTGGATGTATTGACAAGGCGAACTGCGAAATAGCAAGTTGCAGAATGTGCACTCCTACCATTTTTTCTATTTGTAGACCAAGACAAGAAAGCGGATATTGAACCGGAATTTTAGATGGCACAACACTTTGGCGAAAACCCAGATCCTAAACAATCAGGTAAGATAACAAAATTTAATATATTGAGGATATCAACTTCTCTCCGCATCACGATCGACTTTTATGTGTTGTTAGACAATGTGATAGACTGGTTGTTAAGTATCTGTCTTTTGGAGGTATTTTTCCTCTTATTGAAATCTTTATATACGCAAACCAGCATTTATGTGTGCTTTTTGCACAATGGATGAGCTTGTGCATTTCCAGTCTGCTCGGTTACCTCTTGTCGGAACACCGCTCACTGATTGATATCGCAGTTATTATCTTGAATGCACCCCGCTTTCGGTTTAAGCTTTGGACCTTGCTTGTTACCATTAGGATGTCCCGCAACAATGTTCTTCCATTGAAAACCCGAAGTGCCCAGCGTCAAAGCTTGAATTGAAGTCTTCCATTTCTAACCAAGTGGGGTCATCTAGCTTTCCAATATAACCCATGCCCACCATACCAGGCCCGGCCTCTGTCATAAGTCAAAAAGTGTGTGTTGTTTGTGCAATAGATAAATGTGTTCCATGCCATGATGATCTCACGGTGAAACATATTCTTATCGAATGCATAGGTCCTAAGATTGTAAGAGATGCTTTTTATCGAGCGACTACTTTGGAAGATCTTTTTAGTCGGGTGAGGGAGGATTGCATCTTGAGTTATTTGAGAGAAATCGTACTGTTACATAAGTTTCAATGTGTGTATGTCTTAACGCGTTGGATTACTAAGTTAGTGACTTAAGTACTTAGAATTTTGTTTGATCCTGACTTGATCAGTTACTCCTGATGAAAGGACCTAAATATAGAGAGCCGAGAAGAATAAATCTGAAGGCCGACCAGAAGATAGTCCTGTCTGCATTGGAACAGTACGTTATTGATTGGTCTAAGCGAGAAAAAGTTGAACCTACAGTACTCGCTGATTGGCTGGACCTCGCCAAAAGCAAGGTCGTTGAAACAATCTGCCATATTGACAGAAGTACTCTTCCCCAAGCAAAACAAGTACTGAGAAACCTCAATTCGCAAGAAGTTCTAGCAAATCTCCAGAGTAAATTCGTCATAGTCCCAGCAGACAAAGCTCCAAATAATATAATATTCATATGGAAATATTACTATTACCAGGTGCTGATTAAAGAAATGAGTGTAGACTTATCATCATCAAATACGTCTACTTACTCCCAAACTTCGTTTACTCTGAACGATTTATTTAACAATCACAAAACGTTTCTCAGGGAAAGAAGTATTTGTGTTCCAACCAATCATAACGACATACCAAAAGTATACTGGACTCCCAAAATGCATGAATCATCATACAATTACAACACATATAAGGGAAGTGAGAAGAGGTACCGACATACTGGCAGAGCCACATGACTTCAAAGTATAGTCTTCCGGTTAAGCTATTCTAAAGCACATACCAAAAATCTAACGATTCGTGGTATGTGTTGTATCTCAGTTACGCTTTTATTGTACCTGTTCATGTGGCAACTTGGATGATATGACCACACGGCCCCCAGCACCGGCATAAGCGGTATTAGATACAAATCTCTAGAGAGCCACAATGGAAACGCTCCGACAACTCGTATATTGGCAATTGATGAACTGTCCCGCTGTGACAGCTCGTACATTGGAGATTGGTGAGCTGTATCGCCGTACATATGGCGGATTGTTTCAACGACCTTGCTCTTGGTGAGGTCCAGTCAATCAGCGAGTACTGTAGGTTCAACTTTTTCTCGCTTAGACCAATCAATAACGTACTGTTCCAAAGCAGACAGGACTATCTTCTGGTCGGCCTTCAGATTTATATTACTCGGCTCTCTATATTTAAGTCCCTTCATCAGGAGTAATCTTAGGTCCTTATCACTCACCACATCAAGATCACCAGTCACAACATGTTTGCGTGGTGTATAGATATAGTTCGACGATTCACAATCACAACTATAGCCCCCCGACGTGTATAAGTTCCAGTCAAACTCCTTGACAGCATTAGAGTAATTGAATATTTTGGTGGCTATAGATTTAGTATACTTATATGAAATGCAAGGAGGTTCTGTGAACTTATAATAGTTTGGTACAGCGTTGCGTACCTCTGGATCATTCAGGATTCGAGGTAAATTAATAATTTCTTGTCCTTTATCTAAGTAGTTGAGGTTCAAGAAAAGTCGATCTTGGTATGTTTCGATTATGTTCACTGGACGATACAACCGAAAATATCATTCATGGGATGTTTCTTTGTTTATAGAGTTGCTTGAATTTCTCATTAAAAATATCTATGTGAAATTTGGCAACACAATATATCAGCAGCATATGGGTATTCCAATGGGTACTAATTGTGCACCCCTGTTGGCTGACCTGTATCTGTTCTCCTATGAATATGAATGGATCGGTTTTTGAAAGCGCTGCAAAGCGAAAGTCCGTTCCTTCTCATTCACCAAGCGCTATAAAGACGATCTTCTCGATGTGGATAATCGCTATATAAATGACGCAGTGAAGGATATATATCCACCTTCACTGGATTTGAAGGAAACTACAGATAGGCCTACAGGCACATCATATATAGATCTATATCTCTACAAGAATGAAGCGAGCATTCTCTCTCGTCGACTTTATGACAAAAGACATGATTACAATTTCGACATCGTAAACTGCCACTTTCTGGACAGTAATATTCCAGTGGGACCTGCATATGGCGTATACATATCTCGCCTAGTAGCATTTGCTAGATCCTGTGTTGAATGTGACGATTTTAATCGACGTCACAACAGTTGCAGAAACTTATAAAACAGGGCTATTCCACCAAGCGCCTCCACTCAAAGTTTCTCAAATTTGATGATGCATATCGCATGCTGATAGCAAAATAGGAACGTAGCGTGCAAGATCTATGGCGTTACGTTTCGTAACTTGTGTCTAATTCCGCTTAACCCGGGGCTAGGGGCCGTATGAACCCATGTACTTCAAGATCCTCATGGTGCTCATATGAACAGGCACAATCAAAGCGTGACCGAGATACATCATTCTCTAGATAACGACTTGACAACGATTATTATGGATTAAGAATACTGATCAGCGATACGGATTTTATATTTTTGGAACATCATGATGTCTTGTCGGCATCATTGAAAACTGTTGACCGCTTCTCTCTTGCAGGAGACAAGCCTATGTTTATGTATACTATGATTGTCTGTTTGAATTTGGTGCTAATACTGTTATATGGATATGGAATAGGTCTTTATGGATTATGGACGCGGATATTCTTTAATGGACGGCGGCTGAATTATGAATTACGGGCTAGACGCTTGTATCTCTCTGTCCTAGAGAAGTGATGCTACCTAATCCTACACGCTTAAAACTAAAGTGTTGAAACTACTCGTAAAGTGTTGAAATAACCCTTTAAGTGTGTCCACAGGGACAACACTTAAAGAGCAGTCCCTGTGGACACACTTAAAGGGTTATTTCAACACTTTACGAGTAAGTTTCAACACTTTAGTTTTAAGCGTGTAGTTACACATGATAGTCATTCCACTATTCTCATTTTCAGAGCTTAATAATGGTCGATTTGCTGTCGTCATCAACGCCCTATGTTCCAGTGAATACGAAGAAACTAAACAAGTGAGCCGTCAATGTTTTTCTGGAGTGGCGTATTGAAGTTCTACAACAACAGCTGCTGTTGAGCTCATTGCAACTATCGCCAGTATTCTGACCCAAAAGGCAGACATAATATTATTTTCAATTGAAGAAATAACCATAATCTCTCGCTTTGTTACGGCTTTAAGAAAGAAAGATGGGAGTGAATACAAAGGTGACACAATATTCGCACTTGTAATTGCTTCTCAGGTTCTTGTTTTGTGGGTTTTAAAACCATTGTGGTCAACACAATGCAGAACAAGTGTTCCAAAGGGAAGGGCGAGTCAGCATCATCACCCCAGAACAAGAGTTATATTTGTGGGAGAATGGCATCCTCGTTACAAATTCGCCTGCTGCTCTACTAGACACGATATTTTGGGTGGTTGGTATTAACTTTGGTTTGAGTGGCGGGGAGGAGCACCGACGTCTCTGCTGCAGAAACTTTAAAGTTAAAATGGATGAAAATGGCCAACGATATCTCCGCTATATGCAGTCAATCTCGAGGTGGAATGAAACACCGCAACACGGGACCTCACTCTGGAAGGACACACGAGACGAGAGGCGACAAACGTGAATGTCCCGTTAGTATTTTCGAGTTGCCTCTGAAACGAGATCCATCACTTTCTTTTATTTTCAACCCTTAAGTATATACAAGGATGACATCTGGTTCTCCCGTCAACCAGTTGGTTATAATAAAGTGCAAACCACCGTAAAAAGAATAATGACTATAGCTGGGTTCGAAGGTTATTCATAGACGACTCCATTCGGGCAAGCACCGCAATGCGCCTGTACAGATTAGCGAAGTCTGACCAGCTCATCCGTGAGCACAATGGACACCGCAGCACCGCAATCAAGTCCTATAAAAGGTCTTCAGATGCACAGAAAATAGCGTTTTCCCATGCACTGAGACAAGAAATAATCGAGCAACGATGATTCCGTGCCAAAGCTAACCTCTCAGAAAGACGTAGAGTTTGACAGGGAAGGAGCTATAGACAGTGAAATATCCTCATATGTGACTTGCAAGATTGCCAGCAATATCACGATAAACGTTTATCTCAAATAATGCTGATGCCTTGTGTAATTGTTCTCTTGACCATTGGTGGCGAGTGGCTGCTGAATTTAACCGAAGCATTTTTTCGTTTCATCTGATTTATGCGGCGTGGCATGGCGTGGTATGCTGTGTGTCCTTTTCTATTAAGTGGCACACTATTTGTATATTCACGTACATATTTTCTATTATTGTACCGTAAACTGTTGACCCATTCCAGTTTATAATTTAAAGTGCTTAACAATTAAGCTCTTTAAAATATCGTATTTAAAATGTGGTGGTATGAAGGGCGACACTTAAATTACTTGTATCGCGTTTCATTTATGCCACCTCTTTAATAACTGGCATGTTGTGGGGTTAAACAGTTCAACACTTTAAATCAAAGGAAATTAGTCTCTAAGTGACATGTGCTTTTGACAAACTCAGATGAAAGTGAGAGACCTGAATTCAATGCGAGTTAACGGGCCTAGAATTTGGCCCCGTTTGCACCCCGAGCTAACCACTTTCTGAACCTGTAGTCTTGAACATTACGGTATGTGGGTTATCCCAGTGGTGGCAGGCCGGAGATTCGTGTGGGCATAAGGTGGCTACATCGATTCTGTAGCCAGCAGCGGTGATACTTATTTTGCGGGAATAATTTGAGGTAGGGGAAATGTAATCATCATTTTATAACAATAGATATTACATACCAAACTAAAATTCATGATTTTCTCTAGAGAATGAAAATATTCCATAATGTTATAGAATGACTTAATAATTACACATAACTGTCCTGAGAGAGGAGACAACTTGACCACCACTAATCTATTTGATCCTATATACAGGATGGAAAGAAATTATGAACCGAAACTGTCTGGCGTCATACCTTATCATGTGTGAAAGTGAGGGGACACGTTTTTTATCCAGTCAGATCGCAGATCCTGGTCTAAACCGGACACACCCGGACGCCAGGGTATATATAGTTCGTTTTGTGCCATTAATCACTTTCCACATCGCCTCTGATGAGATCGATTTCAATCGAAACTGATCAGACTCTCCTCTTGGTATCTCTAAATTTTCTTTTATATTGTGTCTCCCACACCATGTATATACCATACCTTATCATACTGGGGTGATTTTAATTCACATGTGCAGAATCATATTAGCAAAGGATCATGAGTAGTACAGTCAAAACAGCACTGAAGCGTTTTCGCATTTCCTTTCTTTAAAGTGCATGAAAATAATTTTGTGCTGCTAGAATAATGTTCTGGTTGTCGCTAAAAATATTGGTAGGACAAATGGTGAGAAATATTTATAATCAGCGTTATAATCGACCACAACTATCTTCCATTAAAAAGATGTCATCGGGGCAGCCCATGTAATTTGTTTTCATTTTCTGTGGAGGATCAAATCCTGCGTTTTAGGTTATAATTGTTTTTAGCTTAACCTCACATTCATTGCAACTTGGCTATACGATGTTTCAAATCCGAGACAAGTGCAACATACATATATCCAGCTCACTGTGGATCGTGCACGGTACAGGGAAATCGTTAAAAATTGGAAAAATTCAATCTAACCAAAAAATCTAATCATAGTCCTCAAAATTCTCTCACAATGAAGGTAGAACGATTATTTAAAGCTGATCAATAAGTGAAGGTATCAATAATCCAATTTATGTTAAAAGATTTCATAAGTCAGTTAAGGTATTATGAAGTAATAATGGCTGGATCTATAACAGTGGATAAATAAACGAAAGCGGTCCATGCGAGGTCGGATGGAAGGGCATAAAAATGGAATTAGGTGAATGAAGAAAGCTTACATGTAAATATTACGATTTAGAATTTAACAGTGCAATGTAGATCAAAGGTAGAAAGAGCAGGTGAACTGGTTGTATAAAGTGCCATCTGTTATTCATGTATATACAACAAAACATACTGTTTGTCGTTTGAATACGTATCTTTGTTAGGTAATAGTTTCGCATCCCACATGTATGAAAAACCGACTGCCCTGTAGTGATGTACATGTGAACCATATATTCACAGATTATTCGAATTGACACTTTTAAGTAGATAAATGTTATTTGCGTCATCCTTATCCGAATTAAGCACTAACACTTCAGGTCCTCTATCTGTACTTTTGTGAGACGGCTGTTTCAATCTTTATGGGATGCTGTGAATAATAATAAACTTCATGAGTGAAAAAAAACTGTAGGCTATACTCATCTGAACAGCCAGAAACGTTTCGATCAAACCATGATCAGGCGATGTAGAATCGGCCATACGCGATTAACTCACGAACATTTACTAAAAAACAGCCAGTCCCAAGGTGTGTTCCATGCCACGAAGATCTCACGGTGAAACATATTCTTGTCGAATGCATAGATTTTAAGATTATAAGAGATGCTTTGGAAGATCTTTTTAGTCGGGTGAGGGAGGGTTGCATCTTAGGTTATTTGAGAGAAATCGGGCTGTTACATAAGATATAATGTGTGTTATGTTTTAATGCGTTGGATTACTAAGTTAGGGAGCTTCTTGAAATTGGGGCATACTAGGAACAGGCATAAGGCATTCCAAACAAAGTGGTATGGTGCGCCGTGTTGGAACTCCTAGGAACTCCATGCCATTCCAACTGGAACTCTAATCCATCCAGATCAGAACACCAAACTGGGCATGGTGTATCCCATTTGAATAACCTGCATATGCCATCCCTACCAGGGAACTCAGTTCCTAATTTCAAGAAGCTCCCTTAGAGACTTGAGTACTTAGAATTTTGTTTGATCGTCGCTATATAGCTGAAATATTGCTGAACGCGACATTAAACCTTAATTCTCTCTCTCTCACTAACACTGCATTTAATACAAGCGTCTAGTCCGTCATTCAATATTCAGCCGTCGTCCATTAAAGAATTTCCGCGTCTACAATCCAAAGACCTAATTCATATAATAACATTAGCATCAAATCAAAAGGATAAATCATAGTATGCTTAAAACTAGGCTAATTTCCTACATGACAGAAGCCGGCAAGATTTCAATGATGCCAGTAAGACATCATGATGTTTCAAAAATATCAAATCCGTATCGCTGATCAGTATTCTTGATACATATGATATACGTTGTAAAGTCGTTATCTAGAGTATGATGTATCTCAGTCCCGCTTTGATTGTGTCCGTTCATATGAACACTATGATGATCTTGAATTTCATAGGTACATACGGCCCCTAGTTTCGGGTTAAGCGAAATTAGACACAAGTTACGAAACGTACCGTCATTGCTCTTGCTCGTACGCTCGTATTTTGCTATCAGCATGCGAAAGGTATCGCCAAATTGAGAAACTTGAGTGGAGGCGCTTAATGATATAACCCTGTTTTACAAGTGGCGAGATATGTATACGCCATATGCAGGTCCCTCTGGTATATTACTGTCTAGATAGGTATAGTTTATCATGTCGAAATTGTAATCATCTCTTTTGTCGTAAAGTGGACGAGAGAGAAGGCCCGCTTCATTTTTATAGATATATAGGTTTAAATAAGATGTGCCGCCAGGGTCATATGTAGTTTCCTTCAAATCCAGGGAAGGTGGATATATATCCTTCACTGCGTCATTTATATAGCGATTAGCCACAGCAAGAAGGTCGTCTATATAGCATTTGGTGAATAAGAAGGAACGAGCTTTGAAATAATCTGTTTTCGAAAGCGTCTGTATATAGTCGTTTTAATAAGAGAACAGATATAGGGACACAAATAGTACCCATTGGAATACCTATATGCTGTTGATATATCGTATTGCCAAATTTAACATAGATATTATTATTATTGAGAAATTCGAGGAACTCTCTATACTACAATCCCTCACCAGGACATTATTGACCATCTTAGTTCAGTAATACTGTCAGTGTTCAAGAAAACTGTTCGCCGATATATTAATGGCAGAAGCCATAAAGAATTCTTAAGCTCTACTACATACAAGGGATATCATTCATGGGATGTTTCTTCGTTTATAGAGTCGAGAAATCCCATGTGGATACATGTCTGTACGGTATGTGACCTTTAGCACGAAGTTCTTCCGTAAGACATTTTGAGTTTTTCAATATTCACATGCATTTATTGCCAGAGTTCTTAGAAAAATATTGGCGCAATACCTTTCCCAAAATACTTTTCCCTCATGAAAGGCCCTCGTCAACAGGGTTGAAAGAAGCTTGGTTGTGCAGCTTCTAAAACCAGCTATGAATCTAGCTTTTTATGGTGAGTTATGCATTTGGGAGATTCCCAGTCTCAGCTGAATGGTTATTTTACCACGTACGATGTATCCTATTTGTGAGAGTATGGTCAGAGGACGTAATGTCATTATGGCATCATGGGAAATATTATAATACGCATCAGCTTATGAAGACTATCTATTGGCGGAATCGAGTAAATATCTCAGGGCTAACCTTGTACACCGGTAACTATCTGTCAAGTTATAAATGGGCTGTAGGAAGCAAGGACATGGCCACACCGGATTGTCATGGATTAATAAAAATACACAAATCGAGGTAAAAAGTGCAAGAAAAGATAACATCAAAAATAAGCACTCGGATGACCGGCTTATCGGAATGAATCAAGAAAATAAATCGACAGACCTTTGGTGCATGTTATTTTGGCATTGCTTAGAAGATCATACATCAAGGCCCATACTCCTGTAAACTGAAATATAGCTATTTATGCCGCAATATGGCCTGCGTAAACTATACTTCTTTCAAAGCACAAAGATGTCATTCTCAATTAAATCAAGGAAGAGGTCCTTTGAATACCATAATTTTAGTTTTAACCACTGAAACCCAAAATAACAGAGAAAATACGAAAACAGCCAACGAACACTAGCATATGGTTGTTTTCAACTGTTCCTATTCGTGTTGATTTTTTAGAGCAGACATTTCATGTTTCGAGTAATAAACAGGCAATCGATGTGTCAATTCCATCAACACTCACAAACAATCGATGAAACGCTATTTAGTGTGGAAAATACTTTTGAATCTCTACCGTGTGCTTATTTCATTGATTAGATCATTGTGCGGAGTCTGGCCACTTTGTGAGCGATTTCGTGATGTTGAGTAAGGGTTTTATATTGGATGTACGGGATGCTGGAGAATAATAGGTTCTCACACGAGTTCATTTCTAGACGACTTTTCCCACACGAGTTTGAGAAAAATGTGCCCTGCACGAGCTTTAGCGAGTGCAGGACACATTTTTCTCAAACGAGTGTGGGAAAAGTCGTCTAGAAATGAACGAGTGTGAGAGCTTTTTTCTCATAATAACATATCAGAGAAGCTAAAATAAAGGCTGACGTCCCATTTTCGACCGACGATGTTGTAAGCGTAAAACCAGGTCAAGCGCGCAATACTACTATTGAGCACTTTGGTCCATGAATGGGCCGAATCACACCCAGGCTACAAGCGCTGAATAAAAGAGAACAAGATTTTTATAAGTAATACACTACTTTAATGACACCAAAATTGTTGAAATATTCCGCTACTGCAAAATATGTGTCATTTGTGGACTACTTAAGTCAAGTATTTAGTTGGTTTTGGTAAAGACATGCGGCTTCGTAGGGTTTCGGTAACAAACAGTGTCGGTGAAACGAACAGTTCAGTTCAAAGTGAGACGAAGCAAAGCGAGCAGTGAGTATACGAAGCAGTATATCGTTGTCCACAAATTCATGTCATGGATGACAAATTTATTACAGTTTACTCACGGCAATCATTAACAACGCAACAGGTCAAATATATTTAACAAGGAACAAGATGTTGTGAGAAGACGGGAGAAGAACATGTTCATCTAACGTGCTGTTAATCAGACTCAGAACTCGAGTTATTTTCACCGAGCAAATCGCGGTTTGTCTGCGACTGTGTTGCCTTCGATTTGGCCGTACCACTGGACACGAGGTTGATGTTGAAATTAAATGTACAACCAGAGAGATGATTGCCACTTATCATTCCTTGCAGCTCACCAACAAAGTCCTTTGTACTTTGTGCATTAAAGTTATAGGAGCTACTGTGAGAGGAACTTACAGCGTGGCTGGTTGTGGCAGCAGATACGGTTTCTGTGGTGACTGTGTTGAACGACGAACAGCTTGAATCTTCAGGGCAATTTTCACGGCGTGTGATAGCTGCAGGGGGAGACGGCACTCGCGTGGGGCGAATAGATGCAGCACCGTACACGTCTACCGAAGAGGAATTCGTGACTGCGGGTGTGCTCATAATATGAGACATCATTTGTTGCTGTCGTGCAGAAACTGTGCTGTAATTATTCAGTGACTGAATGTTCTTATGGCCTGAAAGTTGCATGATGTGTGTGGGGTGAATATCATGATCAGTTAGTTTCTGACACATTAATTTTCGCGCACTGGTGTTTCTGAGACGCTTGTCACCAACGAGGCCACCCGCCTCACACATTTTCTTCATGATTTTCTCAAGTTTATTGATGCCAACTGGTTGACGTTTAAACCAGAGACATTGATGGAGTTGAACGTCTACTGTGGAAGTTGCCAGGTAAAACGGGTCATCGTCGTTGCAGAAGTCAGGGGCGTTGACTTTTGTACACCTTATACAACTGAACGGGACAGCGATCAAGGTTTTCGGGATTTGCGTACGCTCTGGGAGGGACAGATCTGATGTCACGGGGATTCTCACCAGTTCGGGTTTTAGTTTGTCTCTCGTTATATTCCAAGTATTCTACGCCGGAATTATCAACTTTCAATCGGACATCCCCCCAACAACAGTTACGGTGCTCTGTGGCACCACGCATGCCGAATTGGACAGAATTTGTCAGCCACAGGGTATTCAACAAAGCCCCAGGATTTTCTGTACCCAACTGATGACAATCATATAACATGTCAACTTCTTCTGGGTCTATTGGTGCTACTCTGAAAGGTTTGTTTCCTTTACCTTTTGCCTTAAGTTCTTTTTGTTTGCTTTTCAGTACCTCGCGCATCTTCGAGAAATCAATATCACTTATGATAGACTTTCCGTACTGTTTTTCCTTCAAATGCCGTTCGAAACTAGCCACCATGCCTCTCAATGTTGTAGGTTCATACTCAGTTCCGTCAACTTTCCGAACACAAAATATGAAGGAAGCAAGAAAATTGTTTAGTTCTTTCGGGGGAATTATCTCCAGTGGCCTGCATTCTCCATTTTCTTGAAGGAATTCTCGCAACAGTTTCAAATGACCTACAGTTTTTGCTCTGGTTCTTTTGTTTTTTGATGATTCCACAAAATCATCCAGATCATCGTCATCTAACGAAACAAATCGTGTTGTTGTTGTTGCTGGCATTTCCTTCGGTAAGTTGGCATCAGAATTTCCACGGGCCGCGATAGGGAAAATTTCGTGTCTCCCCACATCAAGGGTCTTTCCCGAAAATTTAGATATTATCACAAACCTAGGAAATGTTCCCAATGGATGGTAAATACGCAAAATCGTACATTTTTGCCCTCTGCAGTCTACGGTTTGGCCGATTTCAAAACACATGTTTACATTCGGCATATACTGTAGCAATCTCACGTTCGGCTATTTCCGTATTGGCGGAACAAGCCTCTCACATAGAACGCACAAATCCCCACTGGTGGGGGGCGTATGACGATCACGCAGTGAGCCGGCTAAGAAATAGTGCCTTTGATAATCGAGAGATCCGGGTGCATTTTATTGTGAAATTCAGTTAATTTTAACCAAACGAACATAACTCATTCAAATTATACAAAACTATTTCTACGTTTAGTTGAATAATAGCAATCTATCACCAGAACTCAGCAACTGGGCTAATTTCCGCCAATACGGAAATAGACGAATGCGAGATTGGTTCCGCCGAAAATTAATTGTGTGCATGATAAGATAAGATTCTTTATTGCACTGAGCATCCCATTTGGGACAGAGTACAAAACATATAAAAAGTAGAATAAATAAGAAAGTAAACAAACAGGTGCGACGTTTCCGTTTCTGCTCCCAGAAATCCACTAGGCCAGAGGTCAGTTTTCGCAGCTAAAATGAGTTCTGGGGCTAGATTGATACTGTAGCGTGAAAGTTCACTCAGTGCTAGTCGACTGACACTAAAGAGTAACATTGTAACAAGCAGACGATGGAAATAGTGCGTGACGTAACGGCATGACGTCAGCCCATGGTAGACGATTTTTCTACAATGGCTTTCTCCCATAGGAAACGGTCATGTTATATGAGAAATCCCATTCTAAAATAGAACAGAAGTTCACAGGCTGAACACGACATGGAAGCAGTTGTTTGTATTGTGCCGCTTTATTTCTCTTTATCTTCCCGGATATATCACAATAAAGCAACAGACGGATAACAACCCTATGTAATGTATAAACTGAATTCCCTGTTCCCTACTAAGGCACCGTTTCCAATTATCGTTCGCGAATGAATCGCGTCAAATTTTCTCGAAGTCGCGATTTTCCAAGGCGCGAGGGAATGTTTTTTTTCTTCAAAATAAACGATTCATTCGCGATCGCTGTTCGAATGGTTTTTTTTCCTGTTGGCAATCGTTTTTCAATCGAGAAAATATTCTCGAATAAAAAGCGATATCGCGATTCAATGGTTTTTTAATCGAGAAAATATAACTGATTGAAAAAAAAACGATTGAGGATTATAGCCGAAAGTAGTACGGCAAGGTTCAGACTGACTGACCCGCATACACGTTCGAGTTTCTATATCATGTTAGAACACTTCAGTCAGACTATTTAGTTCGATCATTTTTTCTTCTTCCTTTTCCATTCTTCTTTGCCTTGTGTAAAACTATAGCGTGTTTCAATTCAGTTGGCGGTTATATAGATACGATAGAGATATCGAAAGAAATTATATATATACATAGGAATAATGGTGAACGGTATATACATATAATTAAAACTTCATATTTACATATATTTTGTACTAAACCTAGTAGTTCTCTCCCCGCTAAAGGAGGGGAGAGAACTACTAGGTCCAATTTTGTACGGGACACAGGCCCGGATATTGTCAGATTGAGTCATTTGCACTTGCAATTTCGTGTATTATTTTGAGTATTTCTGTGTTTTAATGCTGGTATTATTCCAGATTTCTTGTGCAGTATTTTTCTTGAACGTTTTTGGCATCTGTACGTGCTAAAATTTTGAGTTGATTCGTCAGATTTTCGCTGTTCGCGTGTTTTTTTTGTCCTAAGATCACCATTTTCCATGTGTAGATAGATGGCGCTGTATTGAATATAACATTGTCATACGGGGCTTTTGAATCTTCGAAAGCACTTAATTATTAATATATAGCGCGAGCTATTTGTAAAACTTTTCACAACTGTCATTATTTCTTTGCTTGCTTGTTTGGTTGTGAGAATTAATCTTTTCTGGAGCTCCCTGGGTGGGAGTTTTGTTGTGCGGCTCCCTAATTGGGAGTCTATAAGTGCAAAACCCCACAGTTGCCCGGCTTGTGGGATATTTGATGGTAGACGAATACGTATATTTTCAATAAATTATGAAAATTTATAAATACAAAGGGAAAATATATATATAAAAGAAATGATTCAAAGAAAATAATGATATTGATTATTTTTCACAATTTGATGAAAATACACCATCAAATATCTCACAAGCCTGGTAATTGCAGTATGGAAAACACTGAAAGTGGGTTGAACGAGGTTTGCTTGGCAAGATGATCAAGGTGTCGCCTTTGGCTAAAAACGAAACCTTGACGATGCGAAGATGTGTTTCAAAAGGCCTGTATAATTCAGGTCACGTGACTTGGTTGCTGAAGAATCAAACAACGCCCCTCACCGTGTATGATACTATATGAGAAATGACTGCATTAATATAAAATATGAATATAAAACGTCTTTCTCTGTCCGACAGGTTTTCAAATCCCACATTTATATCTTTAGTTTTGCGGAAAAACCCCGAAATTTTTAACCGATAATCGTACTCGGACGAGAAATTTTTTCTCTCTTGCCAGCTTGGTTAATCCAGTATGAGATGAAATTATATAATATTCAGGTGGTTTCTGGCTTGAGCTTCCCTTTGGAATCATTCATAGTTCATTTATCAAAATGTAAAATTAAAATAAGAAGTATTGTACATATGCGAATCCAGCCGTTATATGCGATTCAATTACCATTGTGATATGTATTTAATATAAATATGAAATCACTGCCGCGAATATTCTTATAATCAATAAAATTAACTTGATGGTGATTTTTAGAACTTATTCACATCTCAATAGTTTAAAAACGGTACCAAAACATGAATGAATACCCTTTCCTAATATATGTTTTACTATAGCAAAATATACATATTTAATTACACTATTTTTCACCTTAATTAATCTAGAAATTCTCGGCTGGAGGGCTAAGCTGTTCTGGGTTATCGCCATGCGCCCATTCACACCTCTATCAAGTCTGTGCCATAATCATTCTGATAATGCAATCAACGACGAACTCAAATCCACTTATGACCTATACCCGGTATTTACAAAAACAAGATATTGCGACTATCATCCTGTATTGTTTATATCAAGTTGCATGAATATATGAGGAAATTATCGGACGTTGAAGGGAATGGCTGAACATTAACACATTGTCGGCTCACACGATTATTAAATAAACAGGCTGGCATGTAATTTTGTCATTTACGCTTCGCCAGAGTAAATCTGAGCGAGGACGTCCCAGGAAGCATGGTACAGGTATGTGTATAGATATTTCCAGCATACACCCTACTTCGGCTTGTAGGAGACTATAGATCGTGAATCATATATATTATTCGGTTATCTCACGCATTTATACAGTATAGTATAGTAATATAGGTTTTCCATCGACAAATCCGCAACCAACATTAAATGTAGTTCCCAGTTCGCGGGTAGAGCGGCGTACGACGGCAACACGGCCTATGTGTCAGATATCACTCCGCCTCACGGTTCTCTCGCACCTTGAAAAAAACGATTCCCTCGCGATTGAAGATTCGCGATCAAGAACGGATCGCGCATGGGTAAACGATTCAAAAACGATATCGCGAGAGAATGTTTTTTTCAGAAAAGGTTCAATCGTTTTTTCTCATTTTTTTCTCGATATCCTCGCGACTGATTCACGAATGATCGTTTTTCAATCGAGAAAATTGAAGAAAAATCGCGACTGAAGAAAAAACGAATAATGGAAACGATCCCTAATGCAATGAGGCGTTGCACATGCGTCTGTCTGTTTTTAATTTAGATGGCGCTTTCAATTATAAAATTATGCGCGCCAGATCGTTGCATTGAGTTTGATGTACAACATAAATATTGATTTAAAATATCCTACTATACGGATTTTTAATGATTAAAAAAACAAACTCCAAATGCGTTATTTAATGGCATGGTGAGGTTAGAGACATACTAGGAAGGGTATATATATATATATATATATACGGACCAACAAACTTAATTTAATAATAATAAAATCCCAACGACCCTATCTATAAAAAATATAAAACTGAGTCAAAAAGGCCAATATAGTACATGCATATTTTGTTTAACCTAAAATAAATTCATCATATAAATTTAGATATGAGTAGGTGGTGAGTAAAAACGAGATTTGATATAATATCTATACTCATCCTGGCGTGTTCGCATGAAATGGAATGTCCAGTGAGATGTGTTCATGCATACCATAGAGGTAGGATATGGTATTACTCTTGTGATAGATTTCACCCTGAGTGACACTTTGCGAAGGCATGGTAAACGATAAAGCCGTCATTTATACAATTGTATATTAGTTCTTGGAACTCTGTTTAAACTCGACTCCGGCGTTTAAAGTCGGCAATGTTCTTCACGAGATCAAGCAGCACCCTCAGATAGAATTAGAGAGCTAATCTTATCACGAATGCCAAACCTTGGATGAACCCACATCATTTTATTATGGTTTCAGGTGATATCATGGTATTTCCTAGTATTCTGTGCTATTGTATGATTTAACAATGATCTTCCACCTGTTGCTGACCTTTCCTTTTCCTATCTACTGTTATTATAATTACTACCCCTGCTCAGAATTACCATCTGCTGTGCATTTAATGTCGTTCCCATATATACCATGGGATTTCGGGATTCCGAATATGCAAGAAAAGAACCATAGAGCATTATTCTAGTCGCGTTGAGTCCGCTTGTAATGGTGATTTATTGTGTGAATGGTGCCCATTTTGCTTTCCCAATTTCGATGTTTTCATCCAGTACTGTTCACTAAGATCTCTGACAGGTTAAACCTAATATATTGTGGATGAAAATCTATCGAGTTGCGTTCTGCTGGAATTAGTAACGGCTTCCGGCGTATTCTTTTTGTAGATTATTAAATTGAACTAAATACATGTGAAAATGAAAGCATATTATGAGGCTATTATGACATCATGATGACGTCATGTCTGAAAAAGCCTGGTAAATTCTTTTTGTCGATAGACCAATGAGGTAACTTTCCATCGATATACAGTTTGTTAAAGTAGTCACGATGTTAAAAGGCCGGAGTTTATATCGGCCCACAAATAAAACGTATGGTTGAGGGTATCTATCTGATGCCATGTTCCTTTGTCACTAGGCTTCTGCTCAAGGACTTGAAATAACCCCGGCCGGACAAGGTACCATGTTAGAAATTTTCGGGTAATAATTTTTTACATTTTGGAAATAGATCAAATAGATTTATAGTGGGTGTCATTTTGCCCCCTTCCACAGGACATATAGGGGTCATTGTGACGTCGAAAAATTTACTCCTAATTTTTTGATTATTTTCATTCTCTAGTCAAAAACATGAGCTTTATTTTGAAGTATAACTTTCATCCTTTTGTTTGATATAATTATGCACAAACGATTACATTTTCCATTACCTCTACTATTTATTTCCGGAAAATTAGTATCATCGCCGGTCATTGTAAAATCGCTGTAGCTACCTTATGCCCACACGGATTTTCGACCTCCCACCACAGGACTGACCGACATACCCTATTCCTCCATGTTGTATGGTCTGGAATTCATCAACTCGAGGTGCAAATGGGACTACCCTTTTGCTGCATCGTTTACCGGCCTATGATTAGTTCCAATGGACAAAATATTCATCCACCAACCAAACTGGCCGTCACCATATGAGAGAAATAACCTTGAGTGTGACATTAAGCCAAATTAAAATAAAGGAAAATATATATATGTGCAGTTAATTGCGTGGTGTTTCAACGATTTCTAAGCTCGACACGACGATACAGCCCACCAATCGTCAGTGTACGTGTTGTCACAGCGACACAGCTCACCAATTTCCAATATACGAGTTGTCAGAGCATTTCCATCATAGCTCTCTACATTTGTATCTAATACCGCTTATGCCGGTGCTAGGGGCCATGTGATCATGTCATCCAAGTTGCCACATGAACAGGCACAATAAAAGCGTACCTGGGATACAACACATATCACGAATCGTTAGATTCTTGGTATGTGCTTTAGAATAGGTCAACCAGAAGACTGTACTGTGAAGTCATGTGGCTCTGTCAGTATGTCGGCACCTCTTTCCACTTCCCTTATATGAGTTGTAATCCTACACAGAATAAAGTGAAGTCTGATTGCCGTGATATTTTGTTGCATTCATTTCTCCTCCAATACCGACCGATTATGGGAAAGCCTTCACCCATTTTAGACCAGCGCTCTCCAATTAAATTACAATACCAGGATAAAAACATTTCATTTGTAATTCAATGACATAGAGGGCGGTAGTATAACCTGGGTCTAAATATTCACCCATAAGTTATATCAGTCGGCTATTTCAAGGCCATTTAAGTCTCGTGTGGATTAGGCATATAAGCGAACTCACTGAAGTTAATAAGTAATATATTAACCTCACTTGCGTCACTCATACACCTGAAGGTAAGCACAACCCGTTGACGGGCAGGTCATTCAGGAGAATAAACGACTCGTGGCGGTCAGTGAAACCATTGAATTGAATAACCAAACGGCGAGTAAATAATTTGTTTTCTATTGAACGATCAATCGTTTTTAATCCAGGAAATGAAACGAACATCGCCAATGGAAGTTAAGGAGCTCTCTAACTCGGTGTACAAAGGTCTGCTAAACGAGACTCCTGAGAGAAATCATCTGTATAATGCAATCCGTCTTAACTTGACTGGTTTGCATACGACAATAGCCCAAGTCACACCATTTAGAATTAATGGACTATGTTCTAGGCAAATAACCCTTTTGTGAGAGATAATTGGTGGCCATCGCGGACTAGCTTTCCATCACCAGAGATAATACATTGAAGAGATATGTAAGAGGTAAGAAAAGCTGACGACCTTCGGCGACTGGAATGTAACCATATGAGCATGATTATTCCACAGGAAATCCTGCCTCGGCATCTCACTCGGTATCTCTCAGCATAGCATCTCGGCATCTCAACGCTTTTGCAACTAAGAAGTGAATAAGGGAAATATAACAATCCACAATCCAGTACAACATTCGCGAGAGAGCGTTTTTTCCTCAGTTGTCTTCCCTCCAGTCGTCGGTACATCATTTTGCGTACTGATAACTACAATTAGAATATTCATAAACAGTTTATCAAGAAGATTGTCTTGATTAAAAAAAACATACGAAAAGAGCACTCACCGGAGCAGTCGGGATTCAGTCATTTATTTTGAGAAAAAGAAAATATCCAGTCAAGCTTTGATTGCGAATGAACTCCAACGATATCTCGAAGCGCGTCGTACAACTAGTTGTATCCATATATCCATGGCGTAGACCATGGCAAACAGGCACATTCGACGAAGAGAAGTGAATTGTTTTGAGAGAGATAGCTGATCATCTCTCTGCACAGTTATAGAAATTGAATTGAAAGACTCACGCACACGCTGATGGGCGCATATTGGCAATGCGACGGCAAAATGCCCTATCATTTTTCTGTGTGTTATTTTAATGGACTATTCTCAGGGGAATTTCATGAAATTAAGAAGAATAACTGGCGACGTTTCTCTATGTGTCAAAATCTGCAAAACTGTAGCCTTTTTCGTTTTGCTCAAAGGCGGGTAAGCGGGTAATTCTAACATGAACACTTTGAGGGCTTCATAGCAGATATCCGGCTCTGTGACGGGATATTGCTTTACACCAGGCAACTCAACCAGAGCAAACATTGCAGATATCATTATAGACAGGACATCCCAGATATTTTTACTTTCTAACTGTAATATGAGGTTTATATCATTACATATCATTACATTTCAGTCGTAGTTTCCAGTTTGCAAAATTACATGCTATCTGTACGTAGCGGTATAAACCTACCAACATTACGTTTATAATATAACACCACATCACAATTCCATTGCCCTTGGGCTATACGCAGACCGAGCGTGTATGTAATGATGAATGATTGCATAACCAAACGGCTAGCGAATGATTCGTTTCCTACTGGACGCTCAATCGTTTTTTGATAAAGAAATGAGAAAATATAACTGATGGAAATTAAACTATTGATGGAAAGGGCTATCTAACTGGGTGAAAAAAGGTCTGAAAAAAGAGCCTCTGTACAACACAACCAGCCTTTACTTTACTGGTGTGCATTCGACAATTACTAATTTAGTTTAAACAGTATTTTATTTCCATAGTGTAAACATGATGGAAATGGGGATTGGGGAACAGGCAAAGCCTATATAAACCCCTCTCCCCAGATTACTAATTACTAATTTGATTTCTGAATTGTGGGGATCAATCATTGATGGGTCATTATATTTTTTTAGCTCCATTATTTTTGGAGGCTCTATCACTATGTCACTGACTGATACCGCTCTAGTATTGCACCGTATAGATATACACACATCCCTATTTGTATTGAAGAGTTAAGTATAAGATGTCACAATGCCATATCTTAGTATCATCGCATTACATGCATGATTGCAAAACTACTCAAAGTATATAAATGAATTAGAGAAAAATCATTCAGAGGTTATTATGATTGATCGATATTGAACCTCTCGTAGAAGTCAGTTGATGTTGAAATACATTTAAATATGAGCTGAAATTCTTGTAGCCAGTCGTTTATTGAGAAGAGAGAGTTGCACTTTACCTTTGGATATTTGTGGACCTTTGTGACATTCAACATGTGTCACCAAGAATTGTGATTCAAGGGTACATAGATATGGACACGCCATTACTGGGGATACCACGCCACCTGTTGGAAAGTTTATAAAAAAAAACACCCGTGAGCCACAAATAAACAAGATACAGGCAGTGGAATGCGATTGAGGAGCCATCCCATTTGGACATGGGGTGAAGTAAGCATTCATTATTTCTAAAGATAAAAATCTCTAGCAATATATTTTGTCAAGGTATCCACATACATGTTCAAGGATTTATTACTTCATTCTAATTTGCGCTTTGTTGAAACAAAATTTCAAACTACCCTCAGTGTGACGCCACATATGGTGAGTGTAGCCATTGTTGACGGAACGCAGTACCGTGGCAAGATATCCTCATACCAAATGTGAAAAGAATTCATCAAGGCATGTTAAGTTTGGAGTCCGGAATAGAAATGTCACGTGGGTCCCAGGTGTTGCCACCTATGAGCATTTGTGGATTGAACGCGATTCCAGAAGTGGATCTTGTGGGTTGGCATGATCTCACATATATTTGAAAATAATCCGTTTCACTTTTATTGTCGTGAATCAAAATTCATTTTCGCATACCAAATTTGACATAAAAATCCGTTATATCATTCTAATTAATTTGAAAATAATTTGTTCAGTCGATCTGAATGTATTATCCGAAAATCAAACTTAGGATCAAACTTTAAATATTCATATTTTATCTTGTCAGTGAGTTTCGAGTCTGTAAGATGAAGCTCATTGTGAAAGTTCATTCATCTGTTTGAGAGAATGTTTACATGGGTCACTTATCCACATTATATGGTCATAGTACAGACATGAATGAGTGTGTATTAATGATCAGTGGCTGTGAACCAATCACGGAATGCGTTACAGATGCAAATGAGAATATGCAAATCAGTATAGAAGTCATACATCGAACCAATGGTCAGCCGCTATTTTGACCCTCCGTAGTGGTAGCTACTTTACCATAGGTTCAAACGAAAAATTTGCATATAAGAGAAATTATGTGGAAAAGCAAGTTCGTGGTCTTGGTTGGAGCGGAAAATCAATAGGCGGATTCTCCTGCACAGGAGCAATAACAAATTTCAAGTTGACTAAGGCAATCGAAAGTTATCTGGCGAACAAGATAAGTGGGGAAAAGGAGAAGAAGAATAAAGATAAGAAAGAAATTGACAAAAACACAAGGAAACCCTAGGGATGCCTATTTATACTACAACCTGCATACGTAGCCACTTAATATAATAAAGCAAATTCAAGCTGCTTCAAAGAGTTTTTTTTCTTCAGAAACGTGTCAGTATATGTGACATGAATTTCCCAGCTAGTGTGCTGCAAGAGAGAAGCGGTCGCAATGTTCCTGTCGTCAAATCCGTATGATAATTTCTGAGTAGTCTTCTTGACTTTCTCTCATCTTGCCTATCGAAAGGATTATTTGAAAGGATTCTGTAGATGAACTGTTTGTCCCAGAGGTCCGCCCTCTGTACATGTCATTCGACAAATATAAGAAGGTTTATCGTTTTGGTGGGAAATTTAAGCCGTACGACGTCGAGTATTACAGGTTAGTTTTGTGTGGGTATTCTTCCATTTACCAGGGTTACCCTATGTTGAGGCGTTTACTCCATCAGACGTCCTCGGTTTTTATCCATTAACAACAGGTGACAAATCGAGCTAGTGTATCTAATTCCGATTATTGAACCGGTGCTAGGGGCCTTGTGGATACTTCATAGTGTCAAAGTGAACAACCGCAAATAAAAGCGCGGCTGAGATACTCAAGCTACGTCCGAGAATCGGGTCTGAATGTGAGATGCCGAGGGATGCTTTTCTGCGTTGTCATATTGTTGCTTTTTAGTCACCAGACGTCGTAAAATATTTCCCACTTTTTGCATATCGCTACAATCCTTTGTACTTTGTATCTCTCTCATGCTTTGGTTGAGACTGTGTTTTGCTTTAATGAAGTTCATACTGAAAAGTCTCTCCACAGTTGATGATAGACACTCTGTCAAGTATTAAAGCTGTCGCGTGAACCACTGCCACGCTGCATATCCCTATAATATATTTTTTTGTCCTACTGGCTAACTGTACAAATGGATCTTTGTTGGGAAAATACGCGATAAGTTTATTGAACTTTTCTGCATTCACCAATAAGTAGGCGTGATGGTAATTGAAGTTACTCTTCTCATAAATCAGTTGATATGGTCGGGGTGAATAGTCGAGACAGCTATGTTTTCTGATTGATGAATAGTGAAACCGGTAATGGGTCTGCGACAAAAAAAAATCTACTGACCGGGCTGCGCAATGAGTATGATCTATCTTACATAGTAGAGAGCTTTGATTTGGGAGCACTCAGGTACATTGCGTGATTTGTGACCGCTTGAAGTACCATACAATGTTTTCACGCGTTTCACAACGCCTGTAGCTAAAGATAATCGTTATGTTGAACGGTATGATAGCGCTAAATTATGGCCTCCTGGGTTAAAACTCTAAAAATTGTAGCTAAAAGCTTCGACCCTCTGGGGGCACGTTGATCAAGAGCTTAAAAGCCAAAGTACAACTTGAAGGAAATTGTTTTTGCTTCTTTGTGTATGTTTTCCTCATTGGTGCCAAATTGGGAAGGGGTGACTTGATGAATGGAAAATTGTACATTATGTACAAAAATTTCAACAGCTTAATGATATTCGAAACCATTTCTCTATCCGTCTCTAACTGTGTCGACCAATTTCAATTAACTATTCTTTAAAGAAGCGCTGGAATCTAGCAAAACAATTTCGGCTGTCAGAAAATATTCTTCAGCACTGATCGAGGCCTCAGATGTGTTATTGACTAAATATGAAACCCGGCAGATTAAAAATACTCTTTTTACTGGAGAACTTCGCAATTATCAAGCGTAATCGACCTGTCCATTAGCGAATGATCTCCGGCATGAAACTGAGAATCAAACAATCTCATTTTATATGCAATTGGACGATGATGATCGGGAGAAGCGCTAGTGTTATTAATTTAATCGTGCGTAACGACAGCATGAATACAACTTATGTATTGCTGGATGGTCGTGTTTTGCCACGACTTTTGCTAGATATGGGCAAACCAGTCAATCCAGTAGTGACCCATCAGACATATGAAATTTAACAGGTATATATTTTCTTCGCGTTCCATTCCTGCGTGCGGATTACATGATGACAGACGTTATATCGGTAATATATCATACTTAGGCTCAGACTATACCTATACATCAAACTGAACATAGGTTTTAGCGTAGTTCTCGAAGCAAAAAGCATGGTTTCCTGATCGATAACGTGCGTTTGTCGTTAGAAAACGATATGTGCTCGCTGATAAACATTGGCTGAAACAGTGGAAGTCTACTGAACCATATTCACTGCATGACCATTTTACGGTAGACATACATTTAGCCTTTCTTTCTGGCTATTGTAATATCAAGTTAACTTTTCTTCCCCCTTACAGCACTGAGATTCACGGTTCGAGTCATCGTGATGTGTGTTCAAATCTTCATGCATAATATGAGTGTGGTGATAATAAGAACCAATTTAACCTCAAGTCGTTATGTCTAACACGTCATCACCCAAACCTTCGATCCTCCGGACAGTGTACATGTAGCATAATCCCGTAACTTCTGCCACCGAGAATCATAAAATTTACGGAGGGAGAAATCGCTCGATTCCATAGACATTATCATTTCCTGCGAAAATACTTCGTGATATCGATATTGTTGTCAAATTCTAACAATCTTGTATCCAGTGCAAGAAAACATAGATAAACAGACCAAAACGGATATATCTCAGTAGTGATGAAAACGACTCGGACGTAATATCACATCTTGAATATCAACGCACAGTTGAAAGAGTAAGAAAATTGGCTTCTGCATCTCTGGTCTTATACGAGCCTGCAGTTTCCAGTCATTTCAGCTGCATGACCAGTATATTAAAAAGTTTAAACTGGCAAATCGGTATAAAAAATTAGAATGAGCCGTCATTACTAGTACATGGCTCCGTACATGAACGCTACTTTAAGACTAGCTGCCGAACTTGTATGCCAGTTCATTTTGGCCTGTTGCTGATATTCTCGTGCAGGGCCATGCCGTTCACTATTATTTTCAGATTCTAATAATATCGGGATGAAAGACACGGATATTTATTTCCAGCATTGACAGACAATACAGGTTGCTGTAACTTCCTTGATATATTCTTCACGACACTAAGGCCAGCGGCTAATCAGGAGAGAAAATAGAGTGGTGGAGCAGGTACACGGTGTGTATTCTGATGACGATAAATACAGACGAGGAGCCAGTTCCGACCCACCAAAGTGAAATTTGCATCTGTTTCTGAAGGAAATGGTTTGATTGGCAAAATCAGTATCTTGATTGCAGTACAATTGTCTATAGAATTTATTAACAAACTAACTTAGCTGAGGATGAACTGCACTCTACGGAATATAAGATTACATTTGTTAATGAGAGGTGTCAGTTCCGACCCACTGTCGCCAGTTCCGACCCAGCCTCGTTTTGACATTGACCTTTGACCCAGATATAAACAAATGTAATCGTCAACATGATAACTTTCCCCTCAAAATAGGGTCCTAGCTGGATATTTCGTTTTGCATGTCTTCATCTCATGAGTGAACATTTGGCGTTAAAGAATGCGGGTTGGGGGTGATAGTGATATGGTCAAGCTGATCATATTGGCAAGATATATTGGACACTGAAATAACTCCGAGGGATGATAAACGTATACGCACTCAAAAATTATGTTAAATCAATGGTACTTTTACTTATTTGCCTCTGAATAGCAGATTAAAGAGAAGGAATGCTAATCAGCACTCGAGTTACGATTTTACGTAGTGAGCGCTGGATTCGCACGACGTTTGCAGGCCATGGTACGACCCAGCTTGACCATTGATGAATGATAGTGGTTCGGAACTGGCTCCGTCAGTTGATGCCAATAATGAGGCAGGTAGCCTTTAGAGTGACACTCTAGTGAATAAATTTATGACAGATACATAGTAGCATATGATAATATATGTGAGAAACAAAACATCAAATGTTTGATCGGAAGGGCAGACGACGCTGTTTTTTACCGACGGCGGGTCATGGTGTTTGTACTTAGACCGATCATGTAGTCGTGTATATGGAGTGGGTCTGCAAAGCTATCTCGTAACAAAACCAGTCAATGCATAATATAATTTAACCATGATTGAGAGGTTGATCAATTTGCTTGAATGCACCAAATGTTTTATGATTTCGCGTGATCATGGTTATGACAGGAAGCAATATTTTGGGAAGTGGGTCGGAACTGGCGACGTATCTGTATATAGATCGGCAAAATAAGATGTAACCATACCGAGGCATGTCTCTTATCAGATCGAAAAAAATTCCTGTGTAAACGCGGAAAGGTAGCCCATCAGGAATTCTAGTTCGCTTGCTTTTTTTCCTGCCGAACTAGCCAGTGTAAATTGTTTATGACTGGGATTATTCTCATACCCACATGAAAAATAAAATGAATATAATATACAAACCCAAACAAACTAAATAATATGAAGAGATTTTACGCGAATAAATGTTGTGTTCAAAGATTACAAATACATCTTCGAGAGATCCACTAATGTAGGTTTAAGTGGCCATAAGGATATCCTTATCGAGGGTGTATCTGAATAGGTGAATTTCGTTTGAAACACTGGCTTAGACTAGGCAGGTTTTTCGCTTCCTAGTCGGTTTAAAATATTTTAACTCTGGGGTCAGAAATCTAAAACCTTCCACACCTTTTAAAACAGAAACTCTTCTAAAAATGTTACACCCTATCTGGCCTGGGCTTTTTAGGACCTGTCCAGGTTTTTCGGCTTCACCTAATTATTTTTCTTACCCCTTGAGCTAGGGAGCTGAAACTTATCACACTATACCCTTGGGTCGAGCTCTACCAGAAAATGTGAAAACATCCAAGATGGCCCCTTTGATGACGTCAAAACGACATTTTTGGGTCGATTTTTCGATAATATTTTTCGAATTTTTCATTTATGCAATTTCTCCGCAAAAACTGCGTGATAAATTAGTATATATTAATATGATGTGAAATAAAATATTTCTTAGCCCACTTATCATCGCGGAAAAGCAGAAATTTTGCAGAAAAATGACGAAAACATCAATTTTGTGGAACCCCAGGTGGACGCCATCTTGAATTTACTCATGATCCTCCACCCGGGGGTAATGCAAATGGGCGTAAAATGACCCCAGTATGATAAGCTATAGCGTCACGGAGTGTCAGCTCTCAATTGATTGTCGTTGCGGAGATAGCACAGAAAGTTCGTAGAGGGCCTGGTAGGGTTAAGTATGATATAGATTCATTATTTTAGGCGAAATCAGCCTCGTTTTTTTGGCGTAGAAATATAGGTACCGAAAACAAACACTGTTCGTGTAAAGACTAAATTCTTTAAAGTTGCTGTCAGACGAGATATGCATTCTCGATGTGTATGTACATGAATGCTCGTAAAGTTAGATGCCAGCTCATTGTTTAACCTTTTACAGCAGCTGCCGATCGTGGAAGTAAGAGTATTAGTGGCTAGGGCTTGTCTTATCGTACACGGTTATCAATTTGAGGGACTCTAATTCAGTTTGCTCTCCAGTGGCTGATCATGAAGTTAATGGTGCAAGGTGGTAGGTATTGTCGGTACTATCTCCAGTTGTGCCAGTTGGCTCTAATCCACCTTTGTCCATAACTGTGTCTAGTCCAGTTATCGGGGCTCAACTGACCTCGGCATTGTCGGATCCATGAATGATTGGAACAGGAGTTCTTCCTGTCATCATGGAAAACTAAATACCGCTTCTTTGTTGAAGGAAACCATGTCGTGTGTTTTGTTTTTTTTGAATTTCCATTTCGTGCATATTTGGAATTGGTGTTATCTGTCGTATGAAAAAGATCCTTCGAGACGCTTTTGTAGACAACAATTGAATACAGGAGATATGGCGTTATGACCGTAATCGTTAGAGCGCATGTCCTGCAATGCCGGGCGGCTGGGTTCGATTGTCATCAGAGGCAGTCTTTTATTTCTTGCTCATACAGTATACGTACGAATTTGATTGGCCCTACTAGATAGAAGTATATGTCTATAGACATCAAAGTTGAATCCCGAACTGGCAGTTTACTTGACATCGGCAAAGTGAACTGGCAGCTCAAAATTAGCTTTAATAAATGATTGGTGATCAATAGGCTCAATTACGGCTGATGTTCAGCTGAAACCAGGAAGGGTGGATGGAAAGATATTCTTTATCGTGTCGGTCAGACGGACTATTTCTTCGTAGCCTTCCGGAATCCTAAAAAATAAATGGAACCGCATCAATCCGTTATTTCCGACACGAAGACCTGGGGGCAATTATCGAGATATTGATACAGTGGAATCGTGATGTATAGAGCGAAGACAATTGCTAATGGAATGCATGGGGATAATGACAGTCGAATACATAAACAAAGGACAGAAGAATGTGTTGGTGTTTTTTATCTGCCACATCAAGGTAGAGGAAGCTGCCACTACCCTGGTATATTTAAAGATCTTTGATTATAATCCATCGAACGCAGAATGGAAACATGCATATGCCCGGGCAGTCTATCAATTTCGGTGATGCATACTTCGTGAGGTTGAGAATACAAGAACACATCTTTGAGAGTAAAACGCTAATGGGTAATATTTCATTGCAACACTAATCATGTTGAAAATAATTAAGAGCTGAATGTTTCAGATGATATGAATCTTCGGTTGGTGCAACGAATCTAGGGTTCTGTTCTACCAGCTTGAGAAATGTTGAATTCAAAATTACGGTATTCAGTGGTAATATCAGATTGGCCTATTGTCATGCTGTTGATCTTATTCAATTACAAATTTGTCCAATTTTGTACCAGTACAAGTTGTTTCCCAATCGAGCTGCTTTTCACAAATTTATCCTTTTTAGCACATTATTTTAGCCCGTGTACATACTCAACTGTATGGGTTAATCGAACATGGCGGTCTTGTGAATTCATCTTTGACGGGCGGTTTTCATGTTCTCATTTAAGGCCTTAGTTGGAGCTCCATGGAATGTACATCTCGATAGTTCTCAATGACAAAACGAAGGTCCGGTCGACATACATCTATATCATGTTTATGTGTACTTTGAATTTGAGGCTAACCTTGTTATATGAATTAGGTCTGTGATATGAATTCCCAGTGTACGAGTTGTCACAGTCAAACAGCTCACCAATTACCAATATACGAGTTGTCAGAGTATTTCCATCATAGCTCTCTAGATTTGTATCTAATACCGCTTATGCCTGTGCTAGGGGCCGTGTGGTCATATCATCCAAGTTGCCACATGAACAGGTACAAAAAAGCGTGCCTGAGATTCAACATATATCACGAATCGTTAGGTTCTTGATATGTGCTTTAGAATAGGTTAACCGGAAGACTATACTGTGAAGTCATGTGGCTCTGTCAGTATGTCGGCACCTCTTCCCACTTCCCTTATATGTGTTGTGATTTTTACATGTATATGACGAGATTCTGCTGGCGGATGTTTCGTCCCCGAGGCCCAGCCCCTGTACAGACCTTTTGGTCTTTGATATATGTTGGCATTTGTGAGAAGTTGATGCTGGGTCGACATCGGGCCTCACGGACTAGTCTTTTGTGTTAAATGCCGTCATTTTCATCTGACGACGATACAGCTCACCAATTCCCAGTGTACGATTTTTCACAGCGAAACAGCTCACCAATTACCAATATACGAGTTGTCAGAGCATTTCCATCATAGCTCTCTAGATTTGTATCTAATACCGTTTATGCCAGTGCTAGGGGCCGTGTGGTCATATCATCCAAGTTGCCACATGAACAGGTACAATGAAAACGTACCTGAGATACAACACATATCACGAATCGTTAGATTCTTGGTATGTGCTTTAGAATAGGTTAACCGGAGGACTATACTGTGAAGTCATGTGGCTCTGTCAGTATGTCGGTACATCTTCCCACTTCCCTTATATGTGTTGTAATTTGAATTATGGGCGCGAAAATTCTTTAATGGACGACGTCTGAATATTGAAAGACGGACTAGACGCTTGTATGTTGGTTGATTTTAGCTATATTTCCTGAAGGTGGTAAAACATAATTGCTCGAAATTTGATCGTCATTATATAATCTGCCCACTCAGTTGGAAGATGAATTTGCGAGAATTCACTAATAACGACGAAGAACGTTTAAATATTTTGGAAAATTACACACTGTTGCGACAGCCATTTATATGCACTGATGATAGTGCTAATGTGTGTGGTCCCAGACTCGACTTCAGTCAAATTCTCACACGAATGTCGCCAATGTCGTTCATTACAAGGATGTCTGAACTATGGTTGTGAACCGTGTTCCTATCAATGGAAATCCAATACCACATTCCAAAGTTGTAATAAATCGTAAAATATGTCAATAAATATCCTTTATATGGAATACTTTTCAGACAATTTTTAGGTGCAGTTTTGACTCGTGTAGCATCTAATTAATGTAAAAAGAATGTAAATCCTCCGATCCATAATAATGAGAAATGTACGGTGTGTTCCCCGTAATACCTTACGGTGAAACTGGGCGTAAATTTTACGCACAGTTAGTTTGAGAAAGTTTATATTTTATGGCAGGAGCGGAGCCCGCGCCCTAAAATCTATAATCTTTCCCAAACTAACTGTTCGTGAAATAACCATTGAACACGCCTATAAAAACATTATTTATATTCTATTGTACTACTCAAATTGATTATCAACAAAAATGATAATGAAAGGTTGGAATAATATGGTAAATATATGGTAAATATGAATAATATGACATCCTTTCTCCCCTTTGTTGAACAAAACTCGTCCACTGATATTGGCACGATGCTCCCGTCTCGTTTGGCATAGTGCTAATATCAGTGGACGAGTTTATGTGGTTTCTCAAATGGCGAGTGATACTGTCAGCTGTGTGGAAATTACGTGGATATATGTCTATTTGTGATGCTTTGTTAATCAATTTCACGATGGAAACAACAGTTAAAATTGAGAAAGAAATTTCATCTTGTAATCTATTTGTTTGTTTTATTTGATTGTTACTGTATGAAAGCAGTTCGACATCTGCACTTGACTCATGTTGATTTCACATAACTGTGCTAAAACGTGTAATAAATGCACGGTTATCTCGATGTTAATCACACAAGTGTTATAGAATACATGAATATAGCGTTCGCATGACCAGCATAATCACTGCATGAAAGAAGTGAGTCACATGATAAGACTTGGAAGACGTACGCATAGTTCAGTCGTTCTGTATAACTTCACAAACCGTAAAGTTTGCCTTTGAAGCTAAGAGCTTGCTAAAGAATGAATTGTATATGATCAGACTTGTTTAAGCCAAATTCTCTGTTGAATTCTTGTTTATTGGAAGTAAAGTCAATATATAGTATGAATTTCAGCACTGTTTCTACATGCAGTACATGTATATGCATATTCCTTGCTCAGTAGTCGAAACTGGTCTTCAATTGGGAGCGTACATGTATTGCTATGTATTTCTTCCAGTACATAATACTAGCGTCAGATCCGACATTCAGCTTCCAATTCAAAAAGAATATTTGCCTCTATTATCGAAATACCTTATTATTTTGTCAAACAGTACTAGCACTAAAGTAGACATAGATAAAAATATATAAACATGATCTAGCTTCCTGCAAGAGAAAATTGGAAATCTGTCAATAATAACTGTATTAATACATCATACTGTTCGTGTCGTTAAATCTGTATCACAATGATAACATAGATATGATAACCTAGATAAAAATATATAAACATGATATAGCTTCCTGCGAGAGAAAATTGGGCAATCTTTCAATAATAACTGTATTAATACATCATACTGTTCGTGTCGTTAAATCTGTATCACTGAAGTAAAGTTCAGTGATACAGATACAATGATAAGCATTCACCTATACACTGATCATTCTGTTATGAAAGTGATTTTCTGAGTCGGAATCTAGTGTCAATTGTATCGTCCATATGAATATCATGAATGTCTTAGTTACACGGTGTTTATACGGCCCCTACCTCAGGATTAATTAGACACAAGCTGCGAAACGTAGCTACAAAGATTATGCGCATTAGGATCTTACCTTGATACCCGTGTGTAATAGTTGAATCTCCGTTAAATTGTTCAAATAATTTTATTAGTTTTACGCATTCAACTAGCTCGAAAGGAACGCTTACATTTCCTAAGCGATTGGGAGTATACGATGTTCCCCCAGGTTC
Source organism: Hanleya hanleyi (assembly GCA_036873755.1). Taxonomy (NCBI): domain Eukaryota; kingdom Metazoa; phylum Mollusca; class Polyplacophora; order Lepidopleurida; family Hanleyidae; genus Hanleya; species Hanleya hanleyi. Next base: position 23,116 of record JAVTVY010017724.1, on the reverse strand, counting down.
ATGACTGATCACGAGGTTCAGGTCCTGAAAAACAAAGATTTTACAAAGTAGCAACAATCATATTGTTTTTAACGGCATCACTCTTTACTATATCAGCAGCATATAGGTATTCCAATGGGTACTAATTGTGCACCCCTGTTGGCTGACCTGTATCTGTTCTCTTATGAATATGACTATATGCAGGCGCTTTCAAAAACCGATCCATTCAAAGCCCGTTCCTTCTCATTCACCAAACGCTATATAGACGATCTTCTCGCTGTGGATAATCGCTATATAAATGACGCGGTGAAGGATATATATCCACCTTCACTGGATTTGAAGGAAACTACAGACAGCGCTACAGGCACATCATATTTAGATCTATATCTCTATAAAAATGAAGCGGACATTCTCGCTCGTCGACTTTATGACAAAAGAGATGATTACAATTTCGACATCGTAAACTATCCCTTTCTGGACAGTAATATTCCAGTGGGACCTGCATATGGCGTATACATATCTCGCTTAGTAGCATTTGCTAGATCCTGTGTTAGATGTGATGATTTTAATCAAGGTCACAAAACATTGTTGAAGAAACTTATAAAACAGGGCTATTCCACCAAGCGCCTCCACTCAAAGTTTCTCAAATTTGGCGATACATATCGCATGCTGATAGCAAAATACGAACGTGGCGTGCAAGATCTATGGCGCTACGTTTCGTAACTTGTGTCTAATTCCGCTTAACCCGGGGCTAGGGGCCGTATGAACCCATGTACTTCAAGATCCTCATGGTACTCATATGAACAGGCACAATCAAAGCGTGACTGAGATGCATCATTCTTTAGATGACGACTTTACAACGAATATTATGGATTAAGAATACTGATCAGCGATACGGATTTGATATATTTGGAACATCATGATGTCTTGCCGGCATCATTGAAAACTGTTGACCGCTTCTCTCTAGCAGGAAACAGGCCTATGTTTATGTATACTATGATTGTCTTTTTGAATTTGGTGCTAATACTGTTATATGGAATATGGAATAGGTCTTTGGATTATGGACGCGGATATTCTCTAATGGACGACGGCTGGATTATGAATGACGGATTAGACGCTTGTAATTAGAGTATTTGACGTGAAAAATAGGAAAGAGATAATCTGTATTGCTTCCTAAAAGAAGTTTTGTATTTTGTGTACCTCTCGCCTATGATTACAAATGGTCTAACGAATCAAGAGCCAACTGTTATATTACAAGAATATGGAAGTTCAAATTACTTTTGATGAGCATTTTGGGAGTTATTAGAGAGGCGATTTGAAGACTGCCTCATTGAATTAATATAACTTAACACAAAATTTTAATTCCGTGTTGAGTTTAGTTACTATGATTTAATTAACTAAAACCGATATCCAGAATCTTACAGGTAGGGATCTTGGAACCTTACATGACTTTTGAACGTAAGTATAAAGGTGATGGAAGAAACGCCGGCGTACTGACAAGGCCAATATTCTGACTGCATATCAAAACATAAAAACCAAAAATGATCCCGGTGATGATTTGTATCTCAGTCACGCTTTTATTGTAGATGTTCAAGTAGACATCTTGAATCGCATGCCAACAAGGTCCCCAGCACCGGATTGAGCGGTATTAGATACAGATATCCAAGAGCTATGTAATAGCCCTACCAAGTCATGTGATGGAAAAAGATGAACTGTGTGACCGTTAGATAGAAGAAACGACCCGAACGCGGGAAATATTAGTAGAATGCAAGTTCTTATTCAGAACTTTTGTCTGTCAGGTTCGACTGCGACCAGGCACTTCATATTCCACCATGTTAAAAATACGACCCAGCACATTCATAATGGAGGTTGTCATCGTAACATATTTACACCTTGTTAGAGTATCATTACAAAGGAGTAAGGTTATTGTTGTTGAATACGTGTATACATTCAACATGAAAAAACTGAACCCATGGCTTGTTGCCACAAGATAGCCACTCTTGAAGATGATGATACACTTGCATTCGAGCAGTAAGCTGTTAAATTAGACCTGACCTTATAGCGTATCTTCTTAATAGAGTGTCGTGTTCTCAGGAAGGAAAAATAGATCCTCGTTAAACAGAAAATAAGTCATATGAAAAAAATTCTCACGCGATTTAGAAATTACTATTATTGATCGATGTTGCGTTGCCTCCAGCTAAAACGGCAAATTGTCGATGTAAATAGTCGATACCACTAAAACGATGATTTTGACCGCGCCATGGGTAATGGATTGTCGTTAAAAACTGCAAGCCTCCAGGTCAATGCGTACGTATTACCTTTCAAACTAGCTACAAATCTGATTTGGAAACACTCAGATTAATTGCACGATTTGTGACCTTTTGAAGCGACAGAAGCAGTACCATTTACTATTGTTTTATCACGCTTGTAGGCATTTGTGCACAAGAGAGCTTCAATGGTTATGCTAAACAGAAATTACCAGTTTTATGGCCTATTGGGTAATGCTCGGAGTAATCGGAGGCACGTCTTGCGGCTATAGGATTAGTGCCATCGAACAAATACATATCACAGGGTAATGTTTTTTCTTCTTGTCGAATGTCTCATCCATGACATCGACGTAGAAAGCGGAAAACATTGAATGCAATTTACTACTTTTGCGGGAATCAACTTTATTCACGCTCGACCACTCTTGTTTCCGTTTCTGAAACACTGTCATGTGCCCAATAAGATATCAGTATATACCAGGCAACTGAGTGTTTGAGGTATGTTATGTATCTCCCAGAAGTGAATTTCGGTGAGCTACTTCCCTACTCGGCAAGTTCGCACTGGATCAATCTAATCGATCTCCCTATTGGCCAATGGTGTTTCACTAAAAAGAAGTGCTAATTTGAATTTAAAGACTAAACAATTACCGTCGGCAAGTTAACGGTAGTGTTCTTATAAGGTTATATTACTTGATAAACATGTCTTCTATTATTCATCAGATAAGGGTAGACCAATAATGTGCAGGGAATGGAACGCACAATTACCATTTATTTCTCTCAATGTCCTACTATATGGCCGTTGTTACAGTCCGCCCGCACAACTTCACACCCCTTATGTTCTCCTGCAACCATATAGCGATGGAACAGTCGGAAAATTTTGCAAGTTAAGCGTCTTGTCGAACATCCGTCTTCGCCAGAAGACTACCCATTCTAATATGCCACTATATCTACCTTCGCATCGACTGAAATTCTGTTATGTTTACCGACTTCTGCACGGATTGGCCGATCAATCCCCGCACTCGATTAATAACGATGATCTGAAGTAATTTGAACTCTCATCAGAAATAGGGTTTCAGTCAACAGATCTGATGCGACTACCAATACACGGAAAAACGTGCAGGGATATCAGCTATGGTTTGGTCGGAATGATATGAAGGTCTCTTGCACCGGCACTAGCTCCGGTGTTAACCTAATAAGGCACGTCCTACGCGCGGCAAAGTAAAGACAAATACCCTTAATGCCCTTTGGAAAATCTGAATGTTCTAATTTGGACAAAGCGCTTTCTGTGACAAAAAGAACCTACAGAAACCGAATGACCGCATCATGCATGTTCAAGCCTAGAGTTTATACCGGTACACCAGAAAACACAGTTTTAGGGTGACGAGTTTCTTTCAAAGCACAAGAACTGCCATTCTCCTGGATAACTAAGTGCTGTAGCATCTATGTTTTGGGCACTGTTACGGCTAAATAACCGTGTGTGAAGAGCACTGATATCCTCGGAGATGGTTCTGTTAGATTGAACGGTTGGACAGTTTTCTGAAGATTGTTTGTGGTACCTCCAATAATATGGCCAACCCACTTTCTCCATATTTCACAAGAAGTGTATAAATTGTGCTTTACATCAGCCATGATATTGTGAATACATTACCAATGTTCGCTCGATAAATTACAATAAACAAACTGACCAAAATGAGTTAGACATTCGGATTACTGCAAATATTTACTTAATTATTTGAATGTATTTGTAGCTGTTTCAGAAAATTTGGCATTCAAATATACTCTCTAATAACTATCAAATTTCTCATGAAAAAGACTTGAAATGTTTTGAAACCAAAAATGCCATGTTCAGTTTTGTTTTAAATTTCATCCCGGAATTGTTCGTGGTTTAAAGTTAAATAATTCGAATAAATTCGAACACCGTGACCCCTTCAAATAAAGGATTGATAATAATGAAATAGATACGAAATAATGGAAATGATTAACGAAGAAAACGAGAAAAGCTATTCTACTGAAGAGAGTTTTCAATAGTATTTGTAAAAAAAATATGAAGACAGATTATTACTCGATCAGCGACCATTATGTTTATCAAGTAAAATGTAAAAAGTCCAAGATGGCCGCCATGAAGTAATTTTGGCTTATATTTTGGGCCGATTTTCGATCTTTTCTCTCAATCTAAACTAATTATTATGACAGAGAATAATAAGTTTTGGCAAAATAAATTCCAGTTATGCCATTTTATGCGGGAAAATGTGCAGAAAAGATCGAAAACACTTCTGAGGACACTTCATTTTGAATTGTTCCATGATCCGTTGCACTTAGGATCTTACAATGACGCCAATATGATTCGTGGAAATGCCAGCGCTCTTGTTCTCTTCATTCCGGAGCTGCTTAGATAAGATTGGAATTCGGGCCATAATGATCCCATAGGACAGATAGGGTTAACATAATCTGGTGAGTTTTTAGTTTAAAACACATTTTCACCTGACGTAAATGATTGTAATCAGCTTTCATACGAGTATGGAATTTTCCTGGTAGTACACATCTGAAGTTAGTTGTAGTGCTGGTAACTTAACATGTAAAGGAGCATATATCCAGAATAGCGAATATACATTGCGACGTGATCACCACGAATACATGGTAAATCAATAACGAATCGCCCCAACGCAAAAACAAGAATGTGTGTGAAGGAAGAACCCAACATTTTAGTGAATGTTCTCTCGAATATGTGGCCGGACTAGAATGTTCAGCGTTGGCGATTGAAAGCCCAGGCTTGATGCACGGTCAGATTTTCAACGTTAATAAATACAGACTTTCACACCAGGTTTTCAATCCCGTTGAGTACGAAATTGAGCAATGTTACAGTTTTTGATAACAAGAGATCAGGCTGATACTACAATATAACAAAAAAATTACGGGTTTCTGTAACAAACAGAACCCACCTCTGAATATAATAATAACACTGATCTAATATTGATACTGCGAGTTGCAAACAACAGTAACAAAGATCTAAAATTGATTATTGGAGTTATCTCCATTTGTTGAATTTTATCATGAAGTGTTACTTGGACCACCTTTTCGATTTCAAAGGAAGAAGCACAGCCAGTACTGGAAAGATATTTCCGTCAACTGACAGGCCAACGATAGTAACAGTGGTATGTTGAACTTTTTTCCCTCCATACGTGAGATGGTTCGAACGAGAATATAGCTCGCTGGAAAAACTACAAACCATCATCAAGTTTCAAACTCCACTCAGATTCTGGAAAGCCGATCTGTGGCGAGTTTGATGATCGAAATGGATGCACCCTGTCAATATGCTAACACCCCCATATCTGTGGTACCTGTTATATCAACACATATGGAGAAACACGTCCAACGGCCACTCCCAAACCTGAATTTTGCTCCTCATTAGTAACTAAGTGCCCGTGTGTGACAGCTGGATTTGACTTGACTGGAGACCCAAACCGGGAATTCTTACTTAATGTGTTTTCGATTTTGGACTGTGTAGTATCGCCAAAAGTAGGATACCGCAGATTATAGGCCAACAATGGAATCTAGAACAGGTGTTGACAATCTATCAATATATAATTATAGAAAAATTATGTTAATGTAGATTGCCGCCCCTATAATTATTGGTGCTTTAGGGGCGGTGCCAAAACCAAATAGGGATATTCGGTTAATTCATGATGCCAGTAGGCTACAGTCTTAACGATTACGCCAGTAAAGATATTGTTAGGTACCCAACAGTTAAAGATGCTTTCGATGAGATTGGCCTGTGCTATTTTTCAACTAGAGTAGATTTAAAATCTGCTTATCGGCCAATGAGAATCCCCCTAGTAACTATGCTTATTCTGGCCTTTAGTGGACTTTTGATGCGACAACGACGCCTTCCTGATTTTATGATACCCGTCTTTCCTCTGGCTTGTGACAGAATCCAGGAATATCCACCCCATAGATTTACGCAACGTGTTTGCGGAATGATGCATGGAGAGGGGTATAATTGCATTGTCTATCTTGACGATTTCTATTATATGAATCAACTTGAGCCTAGTCTTAATACATATAACACGCTTATCACCCTTTTGAGATCACTATGGTTCATGATCGCTTGAGGGGTAAGTAGTATAACATAGTGTCGAACATTCTTAGTATTGAGATAGACACAGTCAATACAATTCTGTCACTGGAGATTGACAAACTACGTGAATTCTTGGCACTAATCAGGTTAGGGCTTTTCATCAAAAGCCTAGAGCCTCACACAAACAGAGTGCATGGCAGGTAAGCTCATTTGGGCATCAAATGTTATTAGATGGGGTAAGTTACACACTCACGGTTTATACTTATTGTCAAATCTTAAATCTTCACACCATCAAACGCGCCTTAGTCGCATGCAGTCAAACTTTAAGAGGCATTTGTTCACATTAGAAAATACTCAGAATAGAAGGTTGATATGGGATTGGCGCTTGTCCGGTGTCCGGCCGAACTTTCTGCAAAATGGATAGCACGTATATAATTTGGCATATTGACCGTCCAGAAATTGCATCCCCCTATATTCACATTTAAGAGTTAACAATGGTAGCTGAAGCCACAGGGAGAGATATGGTATATACATATCACATGACCACTGCCTGTGTACTTAATAAAGAGTCACCAGAGTAATTGAGACACCTCGATAGGTTAAGTGAACTATCCGTGTTGAACAACTTTGCAGTGCCCGTCATGTTTTGTCCCAGATCAAAAAACTGACTCAAAAGTGCGTTTCCATATGTGTGGCCAAAATAAAAAGGTTCCAATAATATTATATGAACAGTTTACCTTCCGATATACTATGTGCTTTATATATGAACAGATACATCCCTGGCAAAACTGTTCCTTCATTAAACCGCGAGATATCACACTGGGTCTGTAACTCACTCGTAGTTTCGTCCCTTCGAACTTACAAGCCATATATAAAGTTTTCAGTTCTCTGTGAATTTGCAATGTTACAGTGCCAACAAATAACAGCGCCCCAATAAAATGTGTGGTTCGATATGACATTCATGTCGTGGCAAAAGGTGTAAGTCTTAGAATCAGGGCAACAAAGACAATACAATTTCAACAACGAACTCATGAGGTGGCGTTGCCATTTTTGCATGACAGCCCTAATTGTCCTGTTTCAGCTGTACTTAAATTCATTATGATGGCTAGCCCAAATGCAGGACAAGGTTCCTTATTCTCTTACGTCTATAATGATCAAGTTGCAGCCCTGACGGATATTGTGTTCCGTCAGAAACATTTCGGTGCATATTGTGAGGAATTGGTCCCTCTTGATCCGAAATTAAATCGCACAATCTGAGGTGTTGAGGTACGTCATGGCTGATAAGAGTAGAGTTCCCCTTCCAGTAGGTAGAGCAATTGGGAATTTGAAAGTGATTGTGTATCATACTAATGTTCCAAAAATTTTACAATCGCTTAATTATTTGTGATCTATTAATATCTACTCCTACAATGGAATTGGTGTGGTCTTTTTCTCAGAAAATACGATAAATACATGCTCAGCTACATGGACCTGATTGATGTAGCATACGAGAGTCACTGGGTAGTTGTATAACTAATATACCAATTGATTGCCTTTATCACGTCCTATCATGGGTAGTTGTATAACTAATATACCAATTGATTACCTTTATCACGTTCTATCATGGGTAGTTGTATAACTAATATACCAATTGATTGCCTTTATCACGTTCTATCATGGGTAGTTGTATAACTAATATACCAATTGATTACCTTTATCACGTTCTATCATGGGTAGTTGTATAACTAATATACCAATTGATTGCCTTTATCACGTCCTATCATGGGTAGTTGTATAACTAATATACCAATTGATTGCCTCTATCACGTCCTATCATGGGTAGTTGTATAACTAATATACCAATTGATTGCCTTTATCACGTCCTATCATGGGTAGTTGTATAACTAATATACCAATTGATTGCCTTTATCACGTCCTATCATGGGTAGTTGTATAACTAATATACCAATTGATTGCCTTTATCATGTCCTATCATGGGTAGTTGTATAACTAATATATCAATTGATTGTCTTTATCACGTCCTATCATGGGTAGTTGTATAACTAATATACCAATTGATTACCTTTATCACGTCCTATCATGCTTATTGTATTTATAATTACATGTGTGTGCATACCTACAGGTTACATTAATTGAGTATATGCTAATCATACACTATGATTTCGATATGCTGAAATATGATTTATATGCATTACAGGCACATGCGCCAATAGTAGCTTTAGTCGATATTTTTATTTAAGAATAAATCTTATCACGCCCACATTTGTGTCGTGCTTTAATATAGTATCAGCTTGTTGTCAAGACGCAAAATGAAATGTTTCAGTTCAGGGGCATTGGATTTTCATGGGTCTTACAGAACTCTCTAGAGGCGTGTGTTATTAGAAATTAATAAATGTAAGATTTATTCTCATCAATAATTTGCTAACATGTCGTAAACTCTGAGGTGTGATGCCTATAGACTTGATAAACTAGGTAGGATACACTGCAGTGTTCTAAAAAGGCCCTTTTAATCCTGGGAGATAAGATTCCATATCCACGGAATAATACTTCCTCCTTTCTAATATTAGTGCTGTAGAAATTGGATTCGTGTCTTTTGTCATATCTGGAGACTGTATTGGTAGTTACAAAGGTAAGCAGATTCGGTTCACAGAGTGCTAAATAATCCCACACTCCTTAGTTTTTTTAGTCCTGTTGAACAACATGCTATCGGCGACTTAAATATTTCTCACTGTGTAACGACCAGCACATGGTATTTTATAGCGTTTCATAGGTATGAGCGAGGATTTTCAACTTTATATTTAGATTCTAACGCAGCAGACACTACACGACAATATTTAATATTTTATGTGTCTCTGGCTTAATCGATTCTTTATTTCCGACCGTAATTATCTCAGCTAATTCTGCTGAATATACATTTGAGTATGATACAGAGATGATCCATTCGTACGTTTCAGCTAGGTTATGTTTCACGAAGCCATCAGTACTAATATCCATATCTACATCAAAAAGTTCAAATATATGATTTAAAACTAACACATTCGTATGTTGGATTAGCACCGCGTAGCGAGCGTATACAGACATACATGAGATTCGAACAATTACAACACATTAAGGGAAGTGGGAAGAGGTGCCGACATACTGACAGATTACAAGCGTCTAGTCCGTCATCCATAATTCAGCCGTCGTCCATTAGAGAATATCCGCGTCCATAATCAAAAGACCTATTCCATATTCCATATAACAGTATTAGCACCAAATTCAAAAAGACAATCATAGTATACATAAACATAGGCTTGTTTCCTGCAAGAGAGAAGCGGTCAACAGTTTTCAATGATGCCGGCAAGACACCATGATGTTCCAAAAATATCAAATCCGTATCGCTGATCAGTATTCTTAATCCATAATATTCGCTGTAAAGTCGTCATCTAAAGAATGATGTATCTCAGTCACGCTTTGATTGTGACTGTTCATATGAGTACCATGAGGATCTTGAAGTACATGAGTTCATGCGGCCCCTAGCCCCGGGTTAAGCGGAATCAGACACAAGTTACGAAACGTAGCGCCATAGATCTTGCACGCTACGTTCGTATTTTGCTATCAGCATGCGATATATATCGCCAAATTTGAGAAACTTTGAGTGGAGCCACATGACTTCACATTATAGTCTTCCAGTTAACCTATTCTAAAGCACATACCAAGAATCTTACGATTCTTGATCTATGTTGTATCTCAGGTACGCTTTTATTGTACCCGTTCATGCGGCAACTTGGATGACATGACCACACGGCCCCTAGCATCGGCATAAGCGGTATTAGATACAAATCTAGAGAGCTATGATGGAAATGCTCTGACAACTCGTATATTGGTAATTGGTGAGCTGTTTCGCTGTGACAACTCGTACACTGGGTGAGCTGTATCGTCGTCAGATGAAAATGACGGCATTTAACACAAAAGACTAGTCTGTAAGGCCCGATGTCGACCCAGCATCAACTTCCCACAAATGCCAACATATATCAAAAACCAAAAGGTCTTTACAGGGGGCGGGTCTCGGGGACGAAACGTCCACCAGCAGAATCTCGCCATACCATATCATTCGAAAATTTCTTGCGACAAAGGCTATTTCGATTCTTTCAGGGAAATTCGTAGTGGACAACGGGTTCTTATTGACGATTTTACACCCATGTTCTTCATCAGCGAGAATTAAGAGTAATCTTCGTTTTAACTTTTTGGGCGTGTGTGCTAACAGTTTTGCGAGCAAATAACATTGCTCCCACTAGCGTTCACCGAATTCCGAATCTGACAAGACCCGGTTTAAATAGCTTAAGTTTTTTCAAGCCCTGGACGAGCCACTGAATAGTTATTATGGTACTGGGGTCACCATTGTACGCAACACCTATACCATACTCCCGTGTACCTGGCCTACGGGGAGATATTAATATCTTGCCGAATAGGTATTCCTCTGCGAACAACACTTATTTGTGCTCGAGGAAGATGAAAAACTTCAAACTCATATGACTTCGAGTTCCCATTGAATGCGAATGCAAGATAATGCGATATGTTGTCCCGATACACAGCAACATGTCTGTCACTAGTTACACCGATTGCAGCAATGGTTTTCTAGCCCGAAGAGATTCAGATGCATTTAACCAATTTAATCCCTTGAGAAGCATTGCAATTATGCCGAAAACATATCCGAAGCACCAACAGCAACCCGCGAACCTTGGTCAACTGTTTTAAAAATCTCAACTTATGATAACAAGGACCAAATTTGTCTACTTAACCACTCGCAAGGTATGCACACATATATAAATATATTAGAATACAAACATGACAAAAGAGAAAAGAACCCCTTTATAGTTTCACATAAGCTCAAAGGTGTATCTATAGTAAAGAAAACAACGAAGAAGAGAGTAAGATTGAACTAATAGCCCTCGAAGGGGAATGGCTGTCGTGATTTTATTTGATCAATGTTTCATTTCTATACAGTTAAGTGTTAAAATGTTTATATGAACGTTTAATGTATCCATTCCAGATCTCTTGGAGGAGGTAATATACCTGCTGCTTAAACAACTGAACTAGATTCATTTGATCGATATACATACCCAGCGAAGTCTGAAAAAATTATGACTTCTGAAAAAACTTATAAACACCATATATTTTATTATCCCAGCTTTTAGAGGCTGGGCACACATATCTCCATACCTAAAACACGACTAGTCATTCACCAAACGTTATAATTAGATTCAGAGCTATTGGAATAAATTATACCTAGCGCGGATAATATCGTAATTAATCCAAAATTGCTGTATTGATCTAACCATATCAGGATGGGAATTTCGATGAAAGTTCTTTGTGATTATGGATTCGAAATCAAAGAAGATTGATAGCAGCTCTTTAAGATTGTCAGATTAATGGCTAGATCGGAGCCATACATACAATCAGATGTGCAGTAGACAATCGTTGCCCATAAAGAGTTTTCAGGTCGAAAATCGGATATTTCGTGAGCGTACTACGATATCAGTAGCAAATTCCAATAAAAATGGCTTTTTGCAAGAGAAGCGATAAACAGTTTTCAATAACGCTTAAAAGGCATCCAGATAAACAAGTCGCCAAATAAGCATTCGAAATGAGAATTGTGTTAGTTTCAAGATACAAACATTTGATACTCCGTAGGAATACTAGCAAGCAAGTTTCTACATTTACGCCGAGAGCGAATACGTTCAAAACACCAAATTTGTCCGAAAGAGCCCGTTTAAGCATAGCTACTCGGACCTCTTCTACTTCAATGTGCTAAAATTCCTAGGATCGATTATTTGAGAAATGTCAGCAGTTTACCATTCGACTTTTTGATCACACACGCGGATGTAGAAAAACAGAACTGGATTGTTTGAAATCTATACAAACCAAGATAAAATCATCAGTTGATAGATTACTATACCACCAAATTAATATGAACAATGAATAGGTCCCGATACTAGCGTCAGACTCGACGTTCAAGTGACAGTACATCTTTATCGTATGACACTATTAACACAAAATATAACCGAGCAGAAAATAAAATTTAATTGAATTACTAAATCCAGAATTCACGTTCAACCGGAAATGGGATATCATACATCAGAAACCTGAGCCAGCGTCCTTGAAATGAGGGAATGGCTGATAAAGATTTTACCATGTGAACTCTACAGCTTGGATGAGGTGTAGGGCGAATATTATTGTACATCAAACGACAGACTGGGATTAAAGTCGCATCAGCGGAATATAACGAACAGGAGTTTAGGTATCTAGGTATTAAAGGAATATACATGGCAAATTCATATGTACGCTATCCAAACACCACTGATGTTGACATGGTGACAATTAGTTGCTAGTTAAAATGCAGAGTCACAGTGTATCCATTCAAATCGCAACCGCCTGGTCGAGATGCTGTCACACGTTACCGCCTCCATTGGCTTAATTTAGGAAACAGTTATCCAATATTTAATAGTTCTACATCTATCTGGAGAGTTAGTTATTCGCTCTCATAATTTGTCATAAGCTGAGGCGTAGATGTATCAAAGAAAAATCCGGTACAACTGAGTAAAAGTGAAATTATAACCTTCGTAGAAACAGTGTGAAGCGTTTATCGATTCGAAATATTGAAGAGGAGAATATTCTGAAATACTCTTTAACCAATATAATAGAATTATCTCCGACAAGCCACTTATCACACCATAATTATTTTAGACCTCTATCTTGACAAAGATGACAAGAGCCTCTCACATCAATTCCACGACATGGCAGAATGTTGGAAATTTCACCTTGACATACATCCGTTTCTGAAAAGTAATATAACCGGAAGTATTCGCAAATGCCGAATATATATCTCGCATAATCGTTGGATTCTATGAATAGGGTGAATAGCGACTTGCATATCGCTCCAATTTAAGGTGTTTCGTTACATTTCACATGAAAAAAGTTGATGGTAAAGTCCCCGAAATAACAGTCTCTCATTGAAGTAATACGTTCTTGAAAACAGAGCATATCCAAAATTAGATATTTTATCTTTTCATATATTTTTGGTCTTTTATTAATAATTATCATATAAATGAAAGAATCTAAGAAACAACAGATAACAATATTCGCTCAACTGCTATATTAGAAAAAATATCATGATGAACTCTTTGCTTATATTTTTATCGCATGTATTACGGATTGAATAAAAAAAAAAAAAAAAAAGTCTTTCGCCATGCCGATTTCTGTCAAAGAAAATGAGTTAAGTGCCACAATTGCACAATAAAAGAGACATCCCAAACAATTTTGAGGGATATTCTAAGTTCATTGGCAGTGACTTGACGCTACTATGTCCTGTCCGTATCATTGGAGATTTCACTTCTCTCTTAGATGAAACTATCCTTTGTTCAGTTAAAATTGTATTTTATCGACAAGTATCGAATCAAACAATAAGCAGACAGCGATAAAGTCGATAAGTCTTCGATAAATAATATTCATTCATCACTATGGTGCTTATGGATCAACATACGACTGGCTACTGAATATCGGGTCTGGCACTTGCAGTTATGCATTTTGATGATTATAGATTTTGGAGAGAAAACTCCACAAAATAATCATCTAACATCTATCGCACGTGGCATTTCACCTGTATCTTATACGACGCTTGTTAGTGTTATTTCGACGATTTCGCGGACAGGAACAACGACACAACTTCTTGATGGCGGATACTGAGTATTATATACACTGCCATCACCGCTGTGCAACATGTAACATTCCATTGCTTTACGTGAAACGCTAGTTTGCAATCAAGAAGACCAATCAATAGTAACCCAGAATCCAAGCCTACGATCTATAATTGGCCTAAAACTTATATTTCGTTTAATCCATAAAAGACAAATATGGACAGCTGACGTATACAGATATTGTTGCTTCTTGTCAATATCAAGACAAAAAGATTATCTTAAATTATATTGTCGAAGATGAAAATAGATTAAATGGTTATTTTTAGAGACTGGACGCAGAGGGAAACTCGATGCGAGTGGATAGATGGAAACAATCGACAGACGAGAGAAAAAAATGACAATGTCAGAACATATGTCATCTGTTCCTTGTTTCTGGCGGATTCGTACTGACGTTGATAAATTTCCTGTTAATCAAGCTCCCTGCTGATCTTTTTCAACTCGGGTGTCTTTTTCATTCTGACGGGCATACACAGGATTAAATTCCAACAAGGATATGTAGTTTCTCATATACGAGAACAACAACAATCTTTTAATAAACTGCACGTCATGGCTTGTCAAATAAATCAAGTAAAATAACAAGTGAGAAATGACTACATTGTAGTCAAAACCTGCGGCAGTGGCAATAATACAGTGAAAGACATATCAGCAGAGGTAGTGGTAATTGTAGAAAAAAGCGCCATCTGCCAGTGTTTTATGCCAAGGGATGTAATTTTCAACTTGTAACCCACAATTGTAGGGATTGCGTAATAGTTCTGATGCCATATATATATATATTCACTTTCCCCATTCAAAATCCGACGATTTTGACTCTGCCGTTCCGTCTATACTGAATTGACAGACGAACTCACCATGATCGCTTTGGCAATGTTTTGGTACAAATATCGTCTATGCCAAGTTTCAAAGCATTCGGTTCAGTCGTTACCTTTTGCAAATCAAAAAGGCTTTCAAACATTTGTAAATCCAAATAAATTTCGAGGATTTAGTCATAGCGCGAAAATCTGCGCTCTTCAGTCTCCCTTCTCGGTTAATTTGCCGATCAAAATGGAAAATTTATATTTCCTTCAAAGTTATTTTTCAATAAATTTAGTATCGGGTCTATCACTTCGATCTGTGGCGATTTAAGGCTTTATCGAACAGGCATAATGACACTTTTTCACTATTCAAATTGAGGCCTGTTACAGTCTTGATATTCGATTAAAATAATTAATTAGGTTTCTGCATTTACGTTCGTTATCATCTGCGAACTATATTCCTTGCCACTCTTTTCCACGCAGCAAGTCAATACCAAGACATGGTTTGCTTCTTCTATATAAATGATTAACTATTTCATTCTTAGCAAATATCATCTCATCTGACATGTTCGGCCAAGCCTTTTCGAAGGTTGCTAATTTTATTAATTTCTTTTCTTTAAAATCAAATTCTGAAAACAAGAAACATTTCTAGTTAGTATTTATGGATATCATCCTATACTCAATTTGCGAATATGTTTGTCATTTCGAAGGTGATTCAAGTGCGAAGTTTCGGGGCTAGTTCACTAAACAAGGTCTGTGTGTAAGAGAATGATGTCGAATTCTCGTTATTATCTTTTGATACATCAAATTGTTGCATTCGCGAAAATGACCGCCAAGTTAAAGTCAATGCGAAAGGTATCTAAGTATCGAAATCAAACTCGAAAACCCCTCCAGGAAAACAAAGGCCCTAGCTTTTGGCCACGAGGTCAACATCTATGGCCAGTATCTGCAATATATGACGTAAACTGATTGACAAAGTAACGTAAATTTTGTATAGAACCAGTAAATTCTAGCAGAAATGGGATCCGACTTGAGAGAATGACGTCAAATGTAATATGTTTCTGCGCATTGTCTGCTGATACACATAAGTATTGAATTTACAGAAGTGATTAATGCTATTCTAAAGGGATTCTGAGTGCGGAAGAGGACGGGAACATCAATACCAGCGAATTTAGGCCCTGGCTTGCGAGAATGAGGATAGAGAGGCTGCGCTCTGAAAGAGAATCATTCAAAATAGCTATTTGCCAAATGTCATGCAACCGAAAGTGCACAATATAACTGCACGGCTGCGAGGTATTGTTCGCGCACAGGGCTGTCCAACTCATTAAATACTACATAGTCATTTCTGTCTCTTCGAAGTGGGCTACCGTTTGAAATTGTCCGGTAATGAGTGAGTCCATCTGAATCCTTTCGTCAGCAAAATAAGCATTCAAGATTCAAGATTTTATTGTACAAACACCAGTCAAAGGCAGAGTACAAACTTTAAGAGGAATACAACTAGAGAAACAATGGAACAGTGACATGAATATTAATATTTATATATATGTTATATCTGAGAGATATGTTATATCTGAGAGATATGTTATATCTGAGTGTTACCGTTGATATTAGAACCTTGATTTTTGGCATTAAAGTGCATCAGGGGACTGTTACCAGCATGTTTCGAGCTGACCTACTTTTGATGAAAATTTCTGGTGATTTTTGATTAAAATCACTGGTGAATCTAACTTGAGCCGTGCCCATCTTAATATAAGCAGGATTTCAACTGGGGGTCCAAGAGTTCAGCGTGCGTCAGAGTCCTAATGCCTACCCAACTTCTTATGTCCTGTGACGTTATTCACACTGGGCATGAAGGTGCATTAGGGGACTGTTGCCAGCATGTTTCGAGTGGACCTACTTTTGATGAAAATTTCTGGTGATTTTTGATTAAAATCGCTGGTGATTCTAACTTGGGCCGTGTCCATCATAATATTGGCAGGATTTCAACTGGGGGTCCAAGAGTTCAGTGCATGTCGGAGTTCTGATGCCTAACCTACTTCGTAGGTCCTTTGACGTTATTCACACTATTCTCATATATAATAATTAACGAAGCAATAATTCATTCCACCGAATATAGTTGCAAATGAATTCGAACGCGCTTGAAGACATGTGAGATCGGAGGTTGAAAAGAAAAGTGTGGCAGAGATCACACTGTCCTAGCGCATGCGCATTTCAAAAAGTCACAAGAACAAGAACAAGAACAACAACAACAACAACAACAACGCGAGCCTCTCGTAGACCTGCGTGCCGCAGGTAAAAACAGGTGCACATGGAAGGTGAAACGAGTTTCGCATTATTTATATTATCTGCTCGTTAGCAGGTGTCCGAATCATAGAAAAACTCGATGGAATATGCCAGCAGCGTTGATATATCCTGGCACTAGTTGCAAATTATAAGAATAGTTAGGATCTTGTGCGTATCAGAACAGCTTCACTATCAGTTTCATCGACATTTAAGGCATGGCCTTGTTCATGTCAAGATGAATAAGCTACCGATGATACATTCTTCAACGAACTGAAAATTTTCTAACAAGGCTACATGTATCCCACCAAGCAGTCCCATTCAATCTTTATCACATTTATCACATTTATCTTTATCAAAAATATTATCGTAGCATACGAAATCTTTGGCGTTACATTTCGGAACTCGGTCTAATTCAGCTGAAGCCAAGGATAGGGATCGTTTGAATACCATGTGCTTAACATACAGTATACCGTATATACCAGCATTTATTTAGTCCGTTATTCAATATTTAACCATCGTCCATTCTGGGATTTTTGGGACCTGTCCAGGCCTTGAGGGGGCGAAATGCCCACCCCATAATTATTTTTCTTACTCCTTGAGCTAGGGGGCTGAAACTTACCACATTATACCCTTGGGTCAAGCTCTACTAGAAAATGCAAAAATTCCAAGATGGCCGTCACAGTGACGTCATTTTCAAGAAATTTGCAATTTCTCCGCAAAAACTGCATGATAAATTAGTAAATATTAATGTGATGTGAAATAGAATAGGTTTTGCCCACTTCTCATCGTGGAAAAGCAGAAATTTTGAAGAAATATTACAAAAACATCACATTCATGGTACCCCACGTGGCCGCCATCTTGAATTTACCCATGTTCCTTTGCTCCGGGGTTATGCAAATAGGCTCAAAATGACCCCAATATGATAAACTATAAAGTCAAGAAGTTTCAGCTCACCATTTTTTTGTCGTTTCGCAGATAGTACAGAAAGTATGCCCCTTGCATGCCAGGTAGGGTTAAATAATTTTCGAGTTCATAATCCATAACCTAATTCATATAACAGCATTGGCATCAAATTATAAAAAAGGTCATAGTATACATAAACATATGCGAGAAACCAACTAGAAAACGCAATTAATTTGCAATAACAAATACTTCCCAGTGATGAGTATGTTACAAATAGATCCTCATGTCTTTCTGACGTTTTTTGAGTGTGACATTAAGCCAAATTCACTCCCTCCCTCCCTCTGACGTCAACGAAAACTGTTTATAGATCTCATACAAGAAACATTTTCATTTTTGCGTATTTGATTTCGTTGTTAGCTGTCGAGCGTTTAATGGTAATAATAGAATGAGAACAACAAAAAATATAGTGAGAACAATATCAGGACAGTCTGAGAAAAATAGTTTTGATCGGTTCCACTAGTCCATAATTGTCTCTTTCAGCTTAATCTAGACTGTGTTTTCTCAGGTGTTCCTAATATCTCATAGACAATTGGATTCATAGAATGGATTCGTAGTTAAACCACGAACACTTAGGGTTCATGGTTAAACGCTTCATACACACCAACATCTTGTGAATAAGAAAGTGGGAAGTATGACAGCGGTTGCCGACTTACTATGAAATTAATATTTCCAATGGTTAAAATAAATTGTGACATCAATCTACTAAAATGATCAATAAGTTATTCACAGATTATATAACTGATTCAGTTGATCGTGGCATGTAATGGACTTTATTGCATGTTTTGAAAAAAAAATTTGAATAACGTGTCAGATTTCACATATGTTCAATTTAAGCTGATTTACCATGAGTATGCTCTACGCCATATAAATATATTGGCAATAGTTTTTATCGAAAAACTGACATCGCAAACCACAGAATAAGTGCATGCAAACAAATATTGCACAGTTACACAAGTATAAGTAGCCGTCAGAAGATCGGCTTTGCGGATTTATCGATCAAACGTAACAGTTTTTTCTAAAGCTTTGGAGATATTACCCCATCATTTGACAAGATTTCTCAAGACCAAATTTGGCTGTCAGGAACAACGGTAAAACTAATTGATGGAGGTGACTGAGTTTTATATGTGGATGCCATTTACGTTGTACTATAGCTACGTGTGTTTATTATTTCATACACATTTTGAATAGTGATAAACTGTCATAAGAAATAGGCCTTTCGATTATTGATGCTGACGATGGCTGAATATTAAATGTCTGATCTGACGCTTACTATTCCGTTACTGTGAGACGTTAATTTGGACTTACGGATACCAATAAATAGTAGGCCTTCGGATTACAATTTGTTTGAAACTATTTTTTTAATCCCCAAAAGACAAATACGATCAGGTTGCTTCGTAATATAAATGGAAATAGATGTCAGGATATTCTTGTCAAAGATGGAAAGAATAAATGGAATGATCATTCCCAACAGACTGAACGCAGACAAATGCTGTTTACGCGATGCCGACGGATGGTGGGAAACAATTGACAGACGCGAGAAAAGAATGACAGCCACAGAACGTAACTCATCTTTATTTCCGGTTGTTTCATATTAACGTTGATTAATTTCATGGTAATCAATCCTCACACTGGTCATTCAACTGAGGTGGGGTTTTTTCTTTGTGAAGGGCATGCACTGGATTAAAATCTTACAGATCATATGGGGCTTATGAGAAAAACAGCAATCCTTTCGAGTGAAATAAAAGCCTTTTATTCTGTTTGGCATTAATAATATTTTTTTTTGGTAGCAGGTGTCCAAAGCATAGAAAGCTCGATGGTACATGCATACCTGGAATATGCCAATGATATTTGTCGATGAAAAAATACGCTGCTGAAATACCCGTTGAATCAGACTTGAAATATACTAGCATTAGGGTTGCTAGGACAAAGTGATTAACTGAACATCTTCCACTATATCATTCATCAACATTTCAACACGTTTCAAAACCATTTACTCAACTATTTGCAATGTCATTCCTTCTCATTCAGCAATCGTTATATACACGATATCCTCCGTTTAGATAATCCCTGTATATCAGTGACACTGTTGAGGGTATATACCCCGCTTCACTAGACTTTAAGAAAACCACTTATTGTCCAGATAGAACATAAATATTTGGACCTCCACCTTTATAAAACTAAAAAGACCGCTTCTCCCTTGCAGGAAACCATCTTGCGTTTTATCGTTTCTATTTCATACACAATTGGAATTAGTGCTAACTGTCTTACGAAATAGTTCTTTGGATTATTGACGCGGAAATCCCTTTATGGACGACGGCTGACTATTGAATGTCGGAACTGACGCCTGCTATTACTCCCACGCCGATTGTGCGACGTTTACAATTTGACATAGTTAACTTACAACACATATAAGGGAAGTGGGAAGAGGTGCCTACATACTGACAGTCACATGACTTCACAGTATAGTCTTCCGGTTAACCTATTCTAGAGCACATAGTAAGAATCTAACGATTCGTGATATGTGTTGTATCTCAGGTACGCTTTTGTTGTTCCTGTTCATGTGGCAACTTGAACCGATTCCGATTCCTAGATAGCAATATTCCAGAAGGACTTGCATATAGTCGATACATATCACGTCCACATGGTCTAATAGCATTTGCTCGATTAAGTGACGAAAAATATGGCGATTTCAATCAACCTCCCAAGAATTATTCAAGAAACTTGTCAAACAAGTATATTCAATCAAACGCCTCCATTATAGTTCTATCAAATTTTCGGGTAAATATCGTTCGGCCATAGATATAACGCTGACGACGGAAAGATATCTGACGTTGTGTAACGTGTGTATAATTCTGCTTAACCCAAGGCTAGGGGTCTTGATTACCGCGTGCTTAACATGTTTATAGTATCGGAATGAGCAATCACAATCAAGGCGTAACTGACATATTTATACCATAGAAAACAATTTGAAAATAAAATTTATTCGGATGAAACAGTTTGTCATCGAAAATAAGGTCATTCTCTCTGGCTACCAGTACTGGAAACTGCATTTATCTTTTTTTTTTCATTGGATGCATATTTGGTATTTTTGCGAACGGTCAAACATAAAGCTTTCGATCATTGGCCCGCATTCCGAACCAATCGGGAAATGGCTTGCTCTAAATTGAAATATCATGTTTTCATACATTCATTTGAAAAATCTTTATATGAACGTTCGATGTCGTTGAATTCATTTAGGATGGCCGAAGGAGATAATATCTCCACAGCTTACACAACATTAGCTAGATTTGATCGATATTCCTGCAAAGTCTGAAAAACTTCTGATGGTTTCCGATATACCGGCGCAACATTGTTTTGGCACAGGCGGGTTCTGTGTCTAAGATATATGACACAGAGGAGATTAGAAAACCTGCTGTAACACAGTTTAGATTATTACTTTAGCTTTTAGAACCCCATCGCAAATCCACATTTCTTCGCTAATAATCGTGACTTGACACAGAGACGGTTCTCATTCACCAAACGTTATGCTGTATGAAACAATAGAAATAACCACAATTGTCACGATAAATTCGGGATGCGAGTCCACAGTTCTGTTCTAATCATAGCCATTTTATTTATTCTGAACACATCTGCATGGGAAAGTTAAGGGACACAGATATATATCTTGTGATTATGGATATGGAATGGAATAAAATGTATCCGTGGAGAATTTCCACGTGGATAATCTGACTGTAATAAGATACCAATACAAATTACATAAACACCAGATCAGTTTCTGTAAGAGAAAAGATAACCAAGCTAGCGTCAGATTCGACATTCAATATTAAGCCGTCGAACATAAAAGAATTTCCGCGTCAATAATTGAAAGACCTATTTCGTATGACAGATAGCACCAATTCCAAATGTGTATGAAATAAGAATAATAAAAAAAACACAAGATGATTTCCTACAAGAGAGAAGCAGTCAACAGTTTTCAATGATGCCAGCAAGACATGATGATGTTCTATATAAGGACATTCTGTTTTCCAATAATCAAATATGTCCCAAACCTCAAATTTGTCCTAAGTTAAGTTATGACCGTTTATATATATATATATCCTCGAAATACATCCATTTAGTTGAACTTACTCGACTCGATTATTTGACGAATATCAGTTTCCACACACGCTACTGTAGTAGAACGTAATTGATGCCTTGAAGCCGGATACAGTCCTTAGTTTCAAATTTTGTTGACCACGATGAATTGGGTCCATGCTCGCGGGTGGAATCGAATACTGCCGTTTAAGTAACAAGAAATCGATTGTCCTTATAATGGACGTCATCCAGTATTATTTCGAGATCGGGTTGGAGAATATTTCTCTATTTTTTTCTTAAATTCTCCTTCTGGGTCAGAGACGAAGACAAAATTTAAAATCCTTCCAGCAAATCGGTCGTGATACATAATGGAAATGCGTTGATGCTGAACTTAGCATATGAGATTCCTAATTGCAAAGCACCAACCATTTTAACTGTTTCCATTCTAAACATGAAGTAGGTTATTAGGGATCGTTTCCATTAATCGTTTTTTCTTCAGTCGCGATTTTTCTTCAGTTTTCTCGATTGAAAAACGATCATTCGTGAATTAGTCGCGAGGATATCGAGAGAAAAAAATGAGAAAAAACGATTGAACCTTTTCTGAAAAAAACCATTCTCTCGCGATATCGTTTTTGAATCGTTTACCCATGCGCGATCCGTTCTTGATCGCGAATCTTCA
Organism: Hanleya hanleyi; assembly: GCA_036873755.1. NCBI lineage: Eukaryota > Metazoa > Mollusca > Polyplacophora > Lepidopleurida > Hanleyidae > Hanleya > Hanleya hanleyi. The sequence goes on along the minus strand of JAVTVY010017724.1, from coordinate 272 downwards.
ATCGCGAGGGAATCGTTTTTTTCAAGGTGCGAGAGAATCGTGAGGCGGAGTGATATCTGACACATAGGCCGTGTTGCCGTCGTAGGCCGCTCTATCCGCGAACTGGGAACTACATTTAATGCTGGTTGCGGATTTGTCGATGGAAAACATATATTATTATACTATACTGTATAAATGCGTAAGATAACCGGATAATATATATGATTCACGATCTATAGTCTCCTACAAGCCGAAGTAGGGCGTATGCTGGAAATATCTATACACATACCTGT